>CM033475.1:34198937-34231437 GCA_019447015.1 Hymenochirus boettgeri
ATATCTGTTTGCTTAGTTGAGAATGCTAGGTATCTGACAGAAGGGACATCTCTCTTATTAGTAATCAAATAGGGCTGACCAGTTGCTCCATTCACTCTGGGATTGTGTCACGTCAGTAAGACAGGTTCAAGACTTCATAGAATTCAAAGTACAAGAAAATCAATATAATTATATTTGTCTTGAGTGTGCTGGGCTGTTGAGATGTTATAGAGGCAGATTTATTATTTTTCTGAAATGAATTTCTTTTGTTGTGAATATGAAAGGGAAGGAAACTTGTGTAACGTGTTGACTTTAATTTGGTTAGTAAATTTGAGGCCTAAATGCCTTTCGTAACATCACCAAACAGTTGTTTTTGGTTTTAATTGTATTGTTTAATTTTGTCCTTACTGTTTCTTCTTTACTTTGAAACACATTATAGTTGGAAGGTACCGGTATATAGACTGATTGGGTAGATTCATATTCTTTTTACACCTCCTTGTACATATATATATATATATATATATATATATATATATATATATATATATACTGTCTGTTTTCATTTTTTCATTGTTCTGTCTTATTTTTTTGACATTCCTAAGTCATTAGAGATATAAATATATATATATATATAAAAAATACAATGCAGTTAATGGGTTTAACATGTATATTTTTATAAAGGAGTTGGAGTTTCCATTTACGCCTTCCTTAAATGCTTTTGAGAACTTAATTATTGATGATCTGATCAGCTTCCCCATTTTATTGCGGCAATATTTAAAAAAAAAAAAAAAATTCTGTTTTTTTTTTAAATTATAGAATGACTTTAGCCCACCAAGTGACCACCACAGAACATCTTACGTAATATAATTACGTATGTATACGTAATATAATAAAACTATTCATCAATGTATTTCAGTTATGGTAATGGAAGTGCCTTAGAACTTTAGTGCGGTTCAAATATTGAGGTATTGCATTTGGTAAAATAGGAAATTGGAGAAAGTCCTAGAAGTGAAAATTGTGTTTTAAAGAGAAATAGGGCTATTAAATTAACTCTTGGCAACTTGGCAATTAACAATAATTACATGAAACACACACCCCTGTTTATTCCTTTTTCAAAGCACCTATTTTTTATTTTTTTTTTAGGCTTTTAGTTTTAGTTATTTTGGTCAGTTACAGTTTCCTCTAAGTATTGTTTCTACAAAGACAACCAGTGTAAATGAGGACTATTGGCTAAAATGATTAATTGGTTGATTGTGGCCTTTAAATATATCTAGCCGTTCTAATTAGTAGATGAGACATATTTTCTTCTTGTGTTGAATGTTTAACTCTACAACTGTACATCTTTCTTATAAAATGCAAAACATTTTTATTTTAAAAAAAAATTCTGATTAAAAACATTTATCTGAAATATTTTCCATTTGAGAATGGAATTTTTTTTTTAAATTAGATCTTAAAACATATTTTCCGCAAGGGTATTTTTATTTATTTTTTTCAAATTTTAAAAATAAAAAATTTCTTTTTTGGTTCATATTTAAATGAAAGATAAATGTTTTGCTTAAATATTATCCACATTAGGTAATAATGAAATTTCTTGATAAACAAAGCGGTAAAAGCCACACAAAAAAAAAAAAAATTATGTGCAAACTCATGAAAAAAAACCTTAGAATATGGGTTGTGGGAATAACTTTTTGTAAACTGAAAAAGTGAATCTTTAAAAAATAAAAAGAGGAAAGGCCATATTTTCTTTGTGGTATTTCTGAAAAGGATGAGAGTATCATATTCATAGCGGAATAATGTTTCCTTGGAAAACACAAAAGCAGATGTTCCTCATTAGGAACACCCATTGTCTACATATTACAGCTATGAACAGATAAATCTATCCTATTTCACCGATACATTCCAGTGACTGTAAATGATTACAAGATGCTGCTGTAATTTCTAAACAAAATGAACACTATAGGCTAAAATAATGATTTTCAGGCCATCGTCAATACATGTTTTTTTTTTCACAGCTTATGGAAATTCTTGGTAGAATACTTTTTTTTTTTACTGTTCCTTGTTTGGTTAACATCTACATAAGGACCTAGTTTTTCTGACTGTTGCAAACTGAAAAGACTGATTGTACAGGGAGACAGGGATAACATTACTATCAAAACATGAAGCAGCACTCTGCAAATGCAATGGGGTAGAGCTGTGTGCAGCACTATGGATTTGCTTGCAATGTATTTAAGCTATCATGCTCTGCAACAGTTTTCCAGATGGTATTATCCCGGTCCTACTGCTACCCACCCACCCCTCTAAATAAATTTGGCATTATTCTATAGAGTTTAGGAGACTTATCATTCCAAGTGTGTCCTAGTTTCCTGTATGGAAGCCAGACATCTGTTTATCCCATTTTCTGTCATACAGAGTTTGGAAAACCTTCCTTTTTTTTTTTTTAGTAGGCGGGGTGGGGGGTAAGGTTGGGGGGTAGCAACAAAAAAAAAGTTTTTTAATTTCTAACAGCTGTTGTAATTATTAATCTTTATAATAATATCTTTATAGTGCTAGCGTAATCTTACAAAATATTAGGAATATCTTTACGTAAGGAAGGTTTTTTGTTTTTCCTGTTCTGTGATTTGTTTGGGTTCTTTTGTAAAGAAGCCATCTCAGGTCTTACTGTACACGAAAACAATAGCGAGATTCTGTTACCTCGTTTACACTTCTTGTAATTGTAGAACAGAAGCCGGAGACTGATTGGAGTATTTTATTTTATTTTTATTTTTTTTACTGAACAGTGTATCCTTTCACTTCCTGTCACTAAGGTCATAGAAAGCTGACCTTTGCTGGCAATCCTAGTCATTGAATTATTCATGTGATTGACTTTTTGTCAGTGCACACAGTTGTGCTCTGGGACATTTTATTCATTTACCTCATTTAAAGCGCCTTTCTGCACCTGTTCAAGTATTAATATCATGTAATTTGGGCCTAGTGCCGATTGTGCTGAACACTCATTATATATTTTATTAGCTATATTTCCAAACGATTATGTATGATTATTACCATTTCTTACAAACAGGGATGGCTTATTCCCTAGACCTTTATATCTTCTTGTCAGGTTGTTTTCAGAGGCATGGGGGAAATAAACATTTAACCAGATCTAGCGTCTGTGCCTATATTTATATATACACACACATAGATATCTATATATACAGACACAAGTCCTCCATTTTTATATTCCTGGATATTTTGCTTCCCGTTCCACCCCTAACCAGGGAAGTTAAAGCATTTTCCCTTATGGCTTTGGCAAATCGTGATTAAATCACACACTGCAGAAGCTGTACAAATGCCAGCATTTATAAGGTCAACGCTTTTGTTAAAAATGCTATGTAAATGAGAATCTGCAAAAAGGGACATTAAATAAAATTAAATTCATTGTCTTTTTTAATGTCATTTACATTTTGGCTAAGCCTTGCCCTGTCAGAATTTTTTTTCTCTTTTTTTTTTTAAATCATTTTAATTACACATCACTTGCAGATCCAAAGGTGTTTTTTTTTCCTTCTATCCAATAGCATTTGGATAACCTGAAAAGTGGTTTGTTTATTGACTTTTTAAATGGCAGCTTGTCATAAAAATCTGTATTAATATAAGCAGCAAGGATTGTTCTCCCCCCTCCATCCCCTTTATTGTTTTTTTCATAAAAGCATCATCCTTCTAGGGTGATAGGACATCCTTCTAAGTCAAATATTTTAACTTGGATAATTCCTGTATAGGAAGGGGATTTAAAGGGATTTATAATATACTCCTTCCATGGAAGTTTATAATAATCGTATAATCGGCATGCAACTACATAGTAGCATACCAATTATAACACGGAAGTAGCTAACTTACAGCCCTAAACACCCCTACCATCCCTCTCTTCCCTCACCACCCACAGCTGATCACTTACTGTAAGCATTCGTGTACCTCCCCTATCTGGCCAGAAGATAGTTTCAGAATGCAGCTCAGAGGAGATGCCCAAGTGTAAACCCTTACCATTGTTTTCTTAGGGTAGGGATGGTCTGTGATTGATGAGGTCAGATGGTAGGGGAAGCCAGTGAAGGTATGTTTTTTGTGCTAAAGGTTTTGTTATGGCAGAGGGGAAGGGAGTGAAGGTTTGGTATCTGTGGGGGTGAGTTGGGTGGGTGATGGTGTTTGAAAGGCTGTACTGGGGTGAATTATATTAAAGAATGTACCCCCTACTAAAAACCACAAGGATATTAGAAGGCTTTTTATTTTTCTTCTCTGACCTATCCCTTGTTTTTTTAGCTTTGAGAGTTTTACTTTTAAAAGAGGGTGGGGCACAGCTAGTCAGTAAAGAACTGTCTATCACACAACCCCTCCCCCTGGCACACTAAATGTAGAAACTATCTTTTTCATAATAGTTAGGGCTAGGCCACACTGCTGCGTTTTTTTTGCGTTTGCGCTTGCGTTTGCGATTGCGATTGCGCTTGCGATTTTTCAAAATTATTGAAAACGCGGCAACGCAAAAAAAACGTGCGTTTTTCGATGCGTTTGCGTTTGCGTTTTGCGTTCTGCATTTTTAATCGCAATCAAAAAAAAATATGAGAGAAATACAAGAGAAGCCCTTTAGAGAATTGGGCAGAATGTACGGGAAGAAAAAGCAAGTGGGATTGTTCCTGTTAAAATATGAATTCACACCCACAGCATTTCTTTCACATTAGAGAAGGTTTATAAATTAAATCAATATGCTTGGACGCCGTCGTCCCCCTAGTTGTATCTCTTATGTCATTTCTTTCTTGATATTCTGTTCTTAGAAATTCAGCCAAAGGGAGGCCCTAACCATCCATATCTATTCTCCAAGTGTAGCAATTTGTCCTTTGACACAAAAAAATTGGGTTAGGAAACAAGTAGTGGATTGAATTGGACATGGTGTTAGTCCCAACAATTTGAGGTCACCGGGCACCAATCTGGACAATGGAGAGAAGTCATCTGTTACTTCTTAGATATGTGCACTGGGCCTTGGACAGATTAAGACCCAAGGGATGAAGGATGGATTTGGAAAAATGCTTTTCGAAAAAGCAGGAATAAGATCCATTTATTACATTTGACATGTTAGTTCTAAATATAACAGTACTTTTCCCAAAGATCATTAATTTTAACAAATAAATGAGTTATGCAAGTTAATAAACCTCTGTTTCCTTTTTTTTACCTTATTGTATTCCAAGTATTTTGCTATTACCTAATTACCGTATAGAAGGATTTGCACTGCACCTATTTTAGTATGTTTCGTACAGTGTTACCCAATAGTCATGTGCTAAAAATAAGCACAAAAGGCAGAGGGTGGGGGGTGGGGGAACCTCATACCCTTAACTGAACAAATTCTTTTGCGTAATGCTGTTTCTTAAGGCTATTTGTCTTAACAAGTCAACCAATGTTCATGTTTTCCTACGACCTCAACATAATTACTCTCAGCAATTATTGCATCCAGAATCCTTCCCTAGTCCAAAACACATTTGTTCCTGTTTATTAGGCTATGAGCAGTAACTAATATACATTGTTTTTTTAGGGTTTGGTAATTTATGGGATATGCTGGAGGTACAATGATTTTGACAACTATGCAAGAAAAAATAAATCAAATTTTGTGATGAAATGGAGGAAATGCATAAAAACTGTTACAGCAAATCAGCTTTTAAGAAACAGTTTAAGAAAAGCGTCACCTGTGTTATTAACTCACACCAACCAATCAGATGTTAGCTAAATTTTGTAGACCAACAAAAAGCAAAATGTTGATTGGTTGCTGCAGATTAGAAGTACAGGCAAACTTTTGCATCTCTTGGTACATAAGCCCCTTTGTGTGTGTGCGTGTGTGTTTAGCTGTATCTGTTTTTCTGAATCCCTTGCACAAAATAGTGACCCTGTTAAAAGGCAACAGCCATAATCCATTCTACACACTGCAAACTTTTGTTAATGCACTGAATAAAATATTTGTCAGCAGTATCTGCTGAATGTAAAAGCACTCCGCAGAGAAAACAATGTCTTTACTGTTTCATCATAGCGGATTTCGTTATCAAGTTGGGAGGGAAAAAAGGCTTGTTTAGGCAAAAATAATGATCATAAATAGAGTCGTAGAGTGGAGCACTAAGAAACTGGTGACAGTACCTGCTATCAGGGCCTGCAATTCCAAGGAAATATGAGTGTTCCGATCCAGGGAAACAGTAATTATCTTTTTGTGAAGAATGTACAATGGTGCTAGGATGATGAATTGATCACAGATTGGAACCGTGGTATAACTGTCATGTTACAGAGATAAGAGGGTGCATGGGGATTACTCATCTTTTCTGCTAGTTCACAGCCAACTAGTTTATTAGCACAAATCCCAAATGTTTAGTAAACTCATTAGGTTCCATCTAATGCTAATTTATCATCATAGATGGAAACATAGCTGTTGAGGCCAGCGGACTATACACAATCCTCATGATTTCAAGAGGTTTTTTTTTTGATCAATCACCTTCTTACAAGTGACTGTCTCCCCTTAAATGCTTTTAACAGGCTGGGATGATGCATTAGGTAAAACAGAGCAATCCATTCGAATTTGTATTGGTTTTACTCCTAATGATGGGTATGTGAGATGCTAACGAGGGATACACATGTATGGGCGTGTGTGCGTGAGAAGTCTACCACATTAGAGGTTGGATTTTTGTAAACAGACTCTAGATACGTGCATTTCATTCATTAAATAATTCATTCATTGCAGGGAAAAAAACTGTTTTGGGAAAATTGAAATATTCACTTTGTTTGACTCAAAATTTGGAGACATTTGTTTTTCTTGAGAAAGTAAAAAAAAAAAATTAAGATTTTGAATGCCTCGTCTCCTGACATTTTCGTACATATTCGATAGTGTTTTCAAAGAGGATAATAACCTTTGCTTGATCTTAAGGAAACAGCTGCAAAGATAATGAAATTCTTATGATATTTCACCGGGTAAAATGTGAATTGCAGAAGAAAAGCTATTGAATTTTTATGGTTCTTAATCGCATAAAATGAGATTCATGGGGTATACATATAACTGTACTCGGTGGACTTAACAGAGCTGCAGTTACAGCAAAATTCCACTGTGTGGTGTTAAGAGCTCTTTTTACTTTATCAAAAAGAAAAAAAAAGAAAAATTAACTAGTCGAGGACCTGAAATAGCACAATACTTCCTTCGAGTTCAGGGCCCATAGCATTTTACACTGTATTTTGTTTATCAAACATATTCATCTATCGCCTTTCAGCAGCTGGTACTCCTCATGTCTTAATTTGACTTCTCTCTTTTGATTTACCTTTTGATTACAAACCCTTGACAGTTTGCTCACCAAATGAAACTAGATCTCCTGTGCAGCTCAGTGTTATTGATCCATATTTAACATCAAGGCTCACAATTGATTGCCATTGATTAACAATAAAAAAAACCTTCCCTAGATGTGCACCAGCCAGACCAATATTCTAGAAGAATTGCTATCTGTTAGTTCATTGCCCATCTTTAAACTCATAAACCTTTCATGTAACATATAAATAAATTGTTTTACACGTTTTCTTTAGAGTGTTTTTAAATGGAAATGCTCCAATGTTGAAATTCTATTCGTTATCGTTGCGACCTTACATATCATTCTTATATATTAATGCACATGGGTGGTCTACGGAAGCTACAGTCTACTGTTTGGGAAGAAGAAGAATTTGCCTCACTGAAGGTCATTTAAATAGAATTTTCATCTTTGCCATTGAATTTTGTTGCCCAAAGGAACCTAAAATGTATGTAATGTACTGTTGTGAATAGTCATAGATCTCTTAGGTTTATCTGCACTGTAAGACCTCACCCCCAGGACTTGTCTGCCAATTTGATGATTTGCCTCCTGTTTGGCAACTTGTAAACTGCATTGAGACCAGGGGATTACTCGTGGGACTATCTGGCTTGTGGGTTTTAGCCTACATATTAAGAATAGCTCTCCACATCTCAATAACAGCTAAATATTATTGGTAGGTGGCTGGTAGGCATAATTGAGGTAACCCCTATAGAGAGCTTATATATAAAGGGCATTGTAAAATGACACCATCCAACTCACCACTCATAAGTAGAACTAGGAAGTGTTTTGGGGTCTAAAGTTGGGTACACACACATTCTCCCTATAAACAGCATAGGGAGAATGAACTGGACTTTGTGTTTCCCACGACCACGGGTGACTACCCAGTAGGGAGATGGCCAAGGGAAATTTTATGTCTTTCCCGAATGACCGCAAGGTCAACGGGAATGTTCAGTGGCCATTCGCTCGTTTTGGAAAGACGCTACACACACTGCCGATAAAGCTCCAATACCGACGGATCCAACAGTATCGGGGCTTTATTGTTAGTGTGTGTCCAGTGTTCTTTTATTTTGCAGCTAATGACTATTACATCCAGCGAATCAATCACATCAATAGAACACAGTTTAATGAATCGGAGGGAAAAAGAAATATTCAATTAAATTTATGGTGCATGGAATTTTGTTGACAAAAAGATTTATGACAATTTGCAGATTCACCTTAATTAACACAGGATTTATAAAAGTTGGAATACTCAGGCTCCAGTGGTCAGTGATAATTCCATGTAAGGAATAGATGACATAAGTTAGAAATATACAAGTCGGTTTTCAATACTGTCTCTTGGTAAAAGCGACTCTTTAATTGAATTTCTTATCATTTTATTTCTTATTTTTGTTCGATTTGCCCAACGTGATCAATATAGAGTGCAGAATCAATCTTACCTTGATTGGTCAGGTCAGAAAATTTTAGTTGATTGCAAAAGTATCTGACATTTTTTAAAAAAAATTCAATTGATTTCTGTTTGATTATATGACCAAACTTATAGATTTGTTTTGTACTCAATGAAGAATCAGATTCCTGTGTGCGGTTCTGTGTTTGATGCATTTTGGATCATAAGTCGATTGTTTGTGTGGCTAGCTTACCTAGCCACCGGGCAAGCTTTACCTTTATTTATTTAGCTTTTTTAATGACATCTCCTTACAAGCTGTAAGGGTTACAGGTTAGCAACTATAATCTGAAAGGTCAATAAAGTGATAACCTATTCATGTCAGAGAGGGTGGGAGGCCTGAGGTTTGTTTATTCTCCTATACATTATCAAAGTGAAGAACACGCATTACAATTTTTTAAGACTTCATACCAATAGTTTTTTTTCCCCTGATGGGATTGCCTCTTTTCTAACCTTGGCTTGGCTACTTCTGGTATCCAAATGGTTCTCAAACATATTGTCTAAGTTTTCTGCTACACTGGAACATCTGAAAGAAATTATCCAATCTTTTACATCCAGAAGTTTACAGTTATATAATGACGGCAAAAACCGCAAAGCCCCAGGGTATAGCAAATTTTAGAGATACTTTTAAAATGAAATTATCCAGCCAAACCTACAAGACAACCCACTTGCATTTAAGCACAATAACTACAATCTGGAATTAATTTCTTTGTGATAGGGAAAATCCAATTTGCTTTTTTTTTTTTAAAAAAAAAAAACATTGATTAAGAAATCCCTTCTACAAGGTTGTACCCTGTATGGATCTGTTGTTTATTTGTCTGTGGGAACATTCACAAAATTCTCTCCAATTCTGATGTTGTTTGGTCGTAACGAGCACCCATCCAAGTCTTATTCAATCTTCGTCTCAGCGAATAGATTTGTGTTCCCTGAAATAAAAAAGTAAACTCTAGACACAGTTGATGCTTGACTTATGCTATATACACAGGGTATCCTATATACACAGGGTAGGTAATCACCGGTTAAAGTAAAATACCGATCTTACCAACAATCTAACCTGTGTGGAGTTTCCCTTTGACTTCAGATAAGACACAAGATATATTTGATGGCCAGACATTGGATCTAATGTCTTAATAGTGCATGGCTAGCATTAGCCCAAAGATTCTCAATAGAGATTTGTGCAATAGCACCCCTACTGACAGCAGATAAATTAGACTATTTTAAATCTCTCTAGGCAGAATGCTTTAGTTGAGGTGGTCAATTCACACTATTATGCATACATGCAAATTGATATTCAGAAAATAAACAATCCTACATAAATTGGGTTATTCCACTATACTTCATTTCAAGTCAATAGAAATAACTTGGATTAAAAAACACCAAACATTGTGTATCTATGGAGTGTATTTTCAATTTAACTGGAGGCTTGAACCTTACAAATAACAACCCAATGACTTGTCTGGCACGGTTTCAATAGAGTGGAACTAAAGAAAGCTTTTAAACTCACACAAATCATCTATTGCTGGAACATAAATGCTGTGCAAGTGCACACATTTTCAGCCATATCTAAAATAATGCAATAAAATTCCATTTTTTTTTAACATTACCAGATGTGTAAACTGAGAAGAGCGAGGAGGGGTGGAGGAAAAAAAGAAAGAAAGAGACAAAAAAATGAGGGTAATCCTTAAATAGAACCGAGCATGTTTTCCGATGTATTCTTCCAAAGGATTTACTTAAAAATAAATAATATCTGATCATCCTTAGATTAGTTTCCCTTGCCCAGATCAAATGAGACTTAAATACTTTCTTGCTGATATCAATGTTATGTTTCCTCCGCAAAAAAAAAGATGTTGAAAGTTGCATCAAAAGAATCGCTGCTACTTAGGAAGCTTCATATCAAAACATTAGCTCTTCTTTCTTTTGCTTGTGTTTATCTGAGCTGTTGTGTTATTCTGTAAGTGATCAAAGTGTGATTTTCACCATTAACGCCTAGGTGATTCAGAACAGCTGTGCTAAACAAAACAGGCAATTTACTTTTTACCATCCTTCCTGTCCAGATTAAACTACTGCTGGGATCTTATTGGGTAGATTATTCTCTAATGTAAACACAATTATCTGTCGTACACTATTTAACAGCTCTCCAAATGTTCCTTCTGTCCATTCCGTAGCTACCTGAAAGTTCTGATGATTATCTTTGAGAATTCTTTTTTGTGTTGGGGACTTGAAATTTACAAGGTAGGAAGCAGGTTTTCCAGTAAGAGCTGTGGATTATTTAGATTATTTTTTAAGGTACAAACACACTCATATACAGTTTTAATATGCATTACTGAATACATTGAGTGACATCAAATCAACTTATCTGACATTTTGGCGTGTAAAAGAACTAGTAAAATATGTTAACCAGATAAAATCACTGCAGTACATTAATCATTACGAGTTATATCACCTGTAATGAGTTAGGGCTAGGCCACACTAACGTGTATTTTGCACGTGATTTTCACATGCAATTATGGTTAGAATTGGAATCACAGGATCACAAAAATTCCAGAGATTTCCAAAGCACATACGATTGCGCATCTGTTTCCGTTTTGCGCTCACTATTGTTTGCACAAAACGCATGCGTTTCCATTATGGAAAATAGGTATGTGCAAACGTGGGAAAATAGCATGTAGCATGTGCTACAATAACAGATTATTGCCAAAATCACAGCACAAACACATGGTTACCTAGCCTAACCTACTTTTTTTTTTTTGCTAACGTGTTGGAAAAAACCCTGCATTATTACCAGAATCACAGCACAAATGCTCGATAACACATTACATTGCGTTCGCGCATTTTACGTGCGATATAGTGTGGCCTTAAAAGACACTTATCTTATTTTTCCATTAAGACCAACAAAAAAACATTATTCAGCGAACTAATGATTTATACAGTAAAAACAGCTGTACATATTTCATATCTCAGACAAAATAAAACAGAATATATAGACTGCAATGGAACAGTGCCTCTAGAGTTCAAATTGTAGAATGCATTATAAGTTCTGCCAGCTG
The DNA here is from genome assembly GCA_019447015.1 of Hymenochirus boettgeri. Taxonomy (NCBI): domain Eukaryota; kingdom Metazoa; phylum Chordata; class Amphibia; order Anura; family Pipidae; genus Hymenochirus; species Hymenochirus boettgeri. Next base: position 34,210,730 of record CM033475.1, read on the forward strand.
GTATATTTTGAATGGTGTATCTAAATGGAAAGTCCCATTGGTTAGCATTTAATGTCATTGTTTCATTTTTGATGGAAAATCAACATGGATTACATTTAGTCCTACTATTTATTCGTTTTGCATTGTATTTTGGCATGTTACAATCAGTAAAAATAAACTTACAAAAGCCCGAACACATAAAGTGAGAATTGTCTGCCTTATCAGATGCAGACACAACAGGGACTGGAATATTATCTTTTCCTAGCAGTAAGGGCTGCTGGGTCACTTCTTAAACTCTACAGCTTCATTCTCTGTCAGCCTGACATAATCCAGATGCCTTTAAACTGGACTTTTATTGCTAAGGACCCCAACAATCTCCTCTTTCGAATCCTTCAACAGGTTCATTTTATGAGGCATAACTACACTAAATAATACTGTATCTTGCCTCGCTCTCTTTCCTGCATTGATTCTACCATCTTTAATTGCTTGGAACACAAGCAAGATTCTTGCATCAAAGCAAGCTGCCATCACACCGGTGAGCTATTATTCATTGCTAATAGACAACATCTAACTAAGATATTGATTTGCACTTTGACATCAGCCCTGCTACTATTGTTGATTTTCTTGCCAATAGGAAGGGGGGGGGGATCTTTCCAATGTATAGTTAAATACTTACTTAAAAACAATTAAAAACAATTAATCAAAACAATCCACCTTGTAAATATAAGATTTTCATATCATTAGCAAAACTTACAAATGCAACAAAACACAAAATAATACAAACTAAAAAAAAACGAAGGCCTAAACTTTTCCTCTATTCTTATGTATCTGTTAAATGTATTGCCTATTTATTGCATTATAGGTAAAAACACATTCATTTCTTTTCCAGCTAAACATAGAATATAGCGGTCCATCCATTAATATTGTTATAGATTGGGAACATGTTAGCTGATCAAGCAGTTTATCACCCAATGCTGTAATAAAACTGGATTTTCCTGTTGCTTCAGAGGGGATAAAATATTGAACTTAGGCCTTGTACACATGAGCCAAATGATTGGTCGGTTGCTGGTGGCACAAATGCCCCCTTTGCAGATCCTACATAAATGCCACATACTAGCCCTAAAGCTCACCAAATTCTGCAAAACTGATCAAGCAGTCTTGTTTTTTTATGCACAGCTGAATATTGAACATTTCTATTGGATTTTTTTTTGTCTTTACACCTCTGTCTATTGATTGGTTCATCTGTCAATGCTGTGCACACACTGGGTGTTTTTTTCAGAAACAGGACTAAACTATCAGTTGTTGTCAAACATGCCACTTGGTAATCGAGGGCCGTTAACTTAATTCAGACAGCATAGATTGAGAAATATCATAATATTTATGCAACTGCTGCAGATCTGTGTCTCCAGGATGGGCTATGTGCAAAAATGATCTGTTTGCAGGTGTCTGGTTCATTATTGCCATCCTTTTTTCAGAAGGTAAAAACAGAAAAGGAAGTACAAGTTCTAAAATATGGTTACTAATTAAGTACACCGAGAAGGAAAAGAGGCAGACTGGACTACCAAAAATCTTGTATAGTTAATTATTTTATCTTAGTTTCCCTTTTTTTATTTTACCGTCGTTGCCCTTTTATTATTTTGTCTTAGTTGCCCATTAAATTTAAATGAAATATGATGGCTATGTCAGCATGTGAATAGCGATGTGATGTGCCTTATATTGTGTTTGAAATACAGTCCTGGTTGATGAGTAATAGAAGTTTGCATGGGTTCACACCGTAGGCGAATTAGGTTTATCCACCTTGTGTCATCTTGTTTGGCAGGAATTATCTTACGAGTCCTTATTGTGAGGAGGTCATTTCACTGCCTGATCATTCGTTGTTCATGAATCTGCTCGGTGCCAATTTGTGCGTGCATGTGCAATCAAAAGTGACTTGGGGTTAGCAAGATAATAATCATCTCGCTGCTGATGTAAAAACTTCCTCAATTCGACCGCCGTGAATCAGGATGATTCCAAGTGAATGGGATTTTAATCACCTGTCAAGGCTTCCAGCACTTTTTCTATATTTATGATAATTTTTTTTTTGTCTTTTTATTGAAATCAGTGTTGACTGAATCAAGTAATCCTGATTAGCAATCTCACTGTATCCAGTCAAGAGTAAAATGCATCAGACCATTATTGGTACACTGAACAGGCTGGGATAGGGAAGAGAGTTAAAATGGTCTGACAGTGTTTGACTTAGTGATGGGTATGGATTCTAAAAAGATAAATTATTCAGCAGGAAAAAAAAGAAAGTTGTGTTGATTCAACGTAACATCCTTTGTCTATGTAAATGAAAAGAAATATAGGGATAAGGAGATTCCTCTAAAACCCTCTTGGGAGTTCTGTAGAATACCCCAGCCTACTGTATTATATGTAATCTAAACTCTTTGTATAAAATATACGCATGGTTACAAAGGGTTTAATATATATATATATATATATATATATATATATATATATACACAAAGTTGTACCGTACACCCCAAGTTTATATCTGCACCACACATTTACAGGACAGGTTTATGATTGGATAACACAATTGGTAGACTGTCTGATGATGGATATTAAATGTTGTCGTCAATCGCATGATCCAATCAAAACCAGTCGAAAAATTTGGTTACGGAAAAAATTCCACCTGATATTTTGGCCTGATTGACTAAAACTCCAGCCACAGTGATCAACTCGGTCGAAATATCAGCCCATTTGAATACAGCCTTAGGGCTCGTTCACACTACACACGTTTCTGGTTGTTTTTGGACAGAAACGTACATTGCGGTACATTTTTTTAAAGGAATGTATTGACCTGGTCCGTTAAAACACACTGCTGTACGTATTTCTGTCCGGAAATTAATGAATTTATTTAAAAGATAGCGAAAACGGACTGCCAAAAACGGACCAAACAGACCCAAAAAACTGGACTGTCCGTTTTTGTCCATGTCTAGTGTGAACGAGGTCTTAGGTTCATTCTAGAACAGAAAGCTTTTAAATGCCACAAAAAAGAACTTGGTGGCTAATTTTTCCATTCTCCCTATAGTTACAGAAACATGAACAATTTTTAGCAGAGATACTGTCTAAATATAGTTTCCCTTCCTACATTTGCTTGTCACAAACAGTCTCCGATCTTAATTTTACTGGTCCTGGGCAATAGCTGGAAACTGGAGAGACACATGATGACCAGTTATGTGTGACAGATCACATCCCAGTTAGTTTATCACAGGCCACTGCTTCTTGTCTTCTCTTAATGTCAAGAACACTGCACCTCCCCTGTACAGTATAGCTCATTACAGGAATAATCTGCATTAGTCAAGCATAAGCATTTAAATATCACCTGTTTGATTGACAACAATATTAGATTGTTAGCTCTTGTGATTTACACCCTGCTGCCACATGCTATAAAGCAAATGGCCCTGAGCTGTTACATCACAGATGCTCCAAAGAAGTATTTTGCTCCTTGTGTGCCTTAACATAATATTTTTGTTTGTTTGTTTACATTAACGCTAAACACATTTTGTTTGAACTGCCTCTGCAACAGTCAATGCAAACGACAGTATTTTGTTATCTTTCTGCTGTTTTCTTTGCATGCTTGTTAAAGAGTGGAGTCTGGGTGTCTGACTCCAAAACCCTAACAACTTCTTTTCTAATCAGCCTCGGAATGTTTCTGTCAAGCTCAAGGAAAAATGCTCAGCTTGAACAAAGCTCCATTTCTCCCCCAAGAAACACATTTGTGTAAAGATTGGCCTGTCAATTTGGGAATCAACATTTTCAGCTTTTTGTGCTCAAGACATCACTCTATTTTTTTTTTTGTGCTTTTCTTCCCCCCAAGAAAGGGAAATAATCTAATTCTACTATTTGTTTTTTGAAGGAACTAAACTTCATCGGTTCAGTGTAGGATGTGCGCTCGAAATGTCACTCAGTGAAGTTTTTTTTTTTTTTGACGTTTCACGCCATTTTCTTCCTTAAAGCCCCAAAGCGATTAAACTCATTTAAAGGGGCGGACTGAAGTCATTCGATGGCTGAGTGAGAAGTTTAAAAAAGATATAAAATCCACAATTTATTCAAATATTGATATTTCTACTTGTCAGAAAAGAGAAAGAGATACTTTGATATTTCCACCGAGCGCCGTTGTCAAAAGAATTGCAAGATATGTGTCAGGAATTGGGAAGTGTAGTTCGCTCTTGTGAAATCAGCTGGGACAACAACAGCACAAAAATTGATATAATCGTTGATGTATAATAGAGGGTGCAAAAAAAAAAGGGTAGAACAAATGTTTTGGTCATGTCAAACAAATTCTCGTTTTGTTTTTCTTAAACGGGCAGTGTTGTTTTTTTTTTTTAAAATAAAAAAACTTTAAAACGCATGAAAAAATATTTTTAGATCTGCTTTCTAGTAAGGAGGTTTGTTTGTTTATTTAACTTTTTTCCTGTTCTCCCATCAACCCTCGAGACCTTTCGATTTCCCATCTTGCGGTAGCCAATGAGAAAACAGCTTTTTACAAGTCTTTGTAAGCAATCTTCTTTCTGCATGTGGTTTGCATTTAGAACCCCCCAAAAAATAACTGTGAATGATGTAGCTAATGATGTTTAAGGGAAGGGAAAAAATAGTGTAAATTCCATACTGTTGATAGCAGTAACTGAAGCTTCAAGATTTTTTCTGTCTATCTCCATATGTTAGAGTCATTAATCAATTTTAAAGGGAGATATGAAGGAATATGTTAGAAAAGATTAAAACAAAAATAAATCTGCTAAACAGTTTTGTTGTTTTTATTTATCTGAATGCCCAGATCGTTAATGAGCTGCATACTTGGAATCACCAATATACAGACTGCAATGTTTTGATGTTGTTGAACTACAACTTTTTTTGATAATTACTGCTGAGTATTCTTGGGCTCATTGCATGTTTAACATTAGTTTTAATTCAGCTTATTGAAAGGCCTAGGAAAGCCCTGTACCGAAGGATACTTCGTCATTGTAATTTATATAGTGAAAGGCTCGATATATTGAGCAATCCAATAAATTCGACCAGGCCACTCAAAATATCGAAAACCATTTTCTAGTTTTCCGATTGACGGAAAGACAAAGATCGGACAGGCGGAAAGTTAGGCGGTTCTTCCAATCAGATTTTCAATTGTTGCACTCAATGAAAATCTGATCAAAAGAACATCTCCTTGTGTATGTCTAGCTTAACAGTTCTAACATTACACAACTGGGGTGGCTGCAGAAATGTTTGTAATCACTAAATACCAAAACAATGTTTGCTTTAATTCTAATTCAAGATGGCTTTATTCCTGCCAAGAAAATGCCTCATTAATGAGTTAGTGCTTTATACAGTTGTCCTTTACTTGAGGCTACTGTAGAAATAAGTGAAAGTGTACCAGGCATTCAGTAACCGGGCGCATGTGTAGTTAAGAGCCTGCAGAGTTTTTATCTCTAGTGGATCTGAGCATTTAAGTGTGACAGGAATGTGAGAAATCTAGACTGGGTTTAACCATGGCATTGACAAGAATGCATGTAGATGATAAATAGTACATATGGGAAGGCGAATAATGACCCTCTATTGTAAGGACACATCCAGGGCTTTTGTGCAGTCATATGGTTCACAGCTAATTTAGATAAGGCATCCTGTAACAGTGTGTAGCCCATCTGGGAGTACTTCAGACAAACTATGGGAAATATTTTAAGTCTCTTTTTTTTTTTACATCAGTGTGGTCAGTGTTTAGCATATAGAACACCCACTGATCACCCATTCAGGTGCCAGATACCCCATAGAGCTCAGGGGAACAACAGATTTAATATATCTAACAGACAACAGATTACTGTTATTGATAAACCAATGACAGGATATTGCCCATCTGCCTGTCATTCTGTCTTTCATATATAATCTCTATATCTATGGCAGCTAAGGTGCCCATACATTAGAACTCACCTGCCCACTGTTCTGCAACATTCAATCAATATTTCCGGAACCGCCTTTCCCGCCGACATACGATTGCAAGTTCCCGCCTGGCCCATTTATTTTGCGATTGTATATCGGCCACGAAGAAGAACGGGAAAGGCGGTTCCGGAAATTTTGATTGATTGTCGCGGATCGGTCTGCAAGTAATTTCTAATGTAAATTCTACCTTAAATCTTGTTTAGGAATACACCAACATCAATAGATATATCTAAGCAGTGGAGATGAATACATTTTATGTTTTTTTCTGCATGGCTCCTCCCCTGTTTAAGAATATAACACCACCCCCGAGGATTTCTACTTACAGGAAAGACTGTGGCGAAAATTTGCAACATAACATTAATGAAATATGTGTAATAACATAGTTTGGGGTCTCTATAAGCTGATGTGAATGAATGATACTGATAACTATAGCATTCTTTTCCAGGCACCCTCTGCTATAGAGTGTAGCAATGTATGCAATGCATCTTAGGCAGTTTTTATACTATAACATAAGGACCGGCAGCTTTCCCCAGAATACTTATTTATCATCTTTTGATACAATTAGGCCATAATGTCCTATGTGTGGAACCTTTCCAGAAAGAACATATCCTGCCCTGCTTTGCATTATTTTATTATACTTTGTAATTCTTTGCTGCAAATCCTTGACATCTACAGCTCGTTAGAACCTACTATAGATTGCTGTTGGAGCAGACGTTTTGCACGCCTGCTTGCAGCCTATTTCTTTTAAGACTCGTTGCTTACTTTCAGCCTGGTGTCTGACCGAATCTGTCATCTGTGCCAGAGCACAGCCCGTTGCACCACTGACAGTAAGGGGAGGTAAGGGCTGGCTGCCTGAATCCCCCATTAACTTTGTGAAGCATATTGATTTCTTGTAAAAATAATGATATTGACAGGCTTCCTACAAGTAATTGTTTCCAGAGCACAAAGGTCAATTTGGAGACTGAAGGGTTTGGGAACAGGGCATTAGTGAAAAGTGCTAGGTGAGGAATAAAACCATAACATCCAAAAGCTGGAAAATTTTAGGACACTACCCAAACACTTACGATTGGTTGTTAAGATTGACATGTTTGCCAATCATTTCACTGATCAAACTCCTGCTCTATTATTCTAAGGAAATTCCAATTAATAATTGGTGTTGGGTCACTGTTATGCTTGTTATCTTTGTCTGACATTTCTCCTTTTATATTTGTAATGTGGTCACCTAATAATTGTAAACCACATGACTGTTAAGATTTCCATGAAGCCTATACCTGTTCATGCTGATTTTGGTGTGATATTCCCACCAATAAATTTACTGAGCCATATACCAATGAGTCGGTAAAGAATTTAAGTGGGATGGCCTTTATTCATTTAAATAACCACAACTGGCCATGATTTATCAGCAGAGCCAATCATTCAAAATGGATGATTTTTGCTTGCAGTTTATTTGTTGGTTGCTAGTGTCACCATCAATTCCTGGCCAATCCATGATATTGGACTGGTGATTATTCAGGGATGAAATATTAACCTGTGTGTACCCAGACAAAGGAGGCATCTGGTGCCCACCACAAACCACCCAGCAGTGGATTTTTCTCACAGTTATTCCCACCCACCAGACACTAATCTTGGCTTTTCATGGAGTTTAACCTCTACAGTTTTCCCTGGAGATATTCCCAGCAGTTACGACTCCATTGCCCTGTTTAGTAAATGTATGCATTTGCTGCTAATGAATGTTCAGAAAGTTAAATAGCTGTATATGTTTCCATTTGTTTTAATACTTTTAGGGATACGTATGACGTATGGAGAGCCTGTAGCCTCTCTATTGCCTCCTCTAGGCAATGCACTGAGCCGATAACGGCTCGCAGTGAATAGCGAATGGGGTTTACCCGTTCTGAACCTTTAAGGCCAGCTATCTTCTGATGTTAAAGATTCCATCTTAAATAGCCTTTATCGGCGGCGGTTGCGCGACACAGTTTTTGCGTAACGCCGTTAGTTATGTCTTAAAGTCACGTTACTGATAACGTCTCTCAGTGCATTGCCCAATTTGTATATTAAACTTTGCATTATATATATCCATCTAAGAGACAAATATAGAGTCACACATACATCCACCAGTGTTTAGCTTCCTGCACAATCCAAACAAGTGTTTGCCTCCTAAAATGTAAAACTATTCTCATAACCCACTGTGATGATATAAGGTTATGTGTGCATTTGTAATGCAATAACCTATCAATCGTATAGAACCAACGGCACAGGGGAGATAATAGCACACACTAGCACTCTCGAGAAATCAAGAGCTCCCCATTGTTAGTGTTTTGTCACGTAGCAAGCTTGTAACTCAGAGAGAGCTGTTGAACAAACAAGCATTAGACAGTCAATAGTGTATCTGCAAACTAATTGTGTTAGAGAAATGAACTGCTCTTGTAAATTGCCTGCAGTTTTGACACAGAGAAGTTATTCTTTAATGCTTGATGTCTGGGGTTTTCCCAACAATTTTTTCCCTCCTATTGGAAGATTTTAGAAAAAAAACATTTCTAATAGAGCAATTAAGGGGAGGAGAGAACTTGTGTTGCATGTTAGCCCTTAAGGAAATGTTATACCTGCCATAATAAAAGTCAGATATATTTTAACTGCCTTCACAACATTGGCTGATAGCCTATAGTGATTGTTCTGTGTGCGCTATAACATGATTAGAGATGTTTGAAACTTTTGAGTCTTTTTCCGTTTATCGATTTTTTTAATTTTCCGAACATTTCGAAATTCAAAAACGAACCCATAGAAGTCTATGAGAGAAAATAATCGAAAGTTTCTGTCCATTTTGAGAGACAAATAGCAATAGCAGGTTACTGTAAATGACACAGAGACCTGCAGAATGGTCTGGGGAACCCGTAAATAGAACCAAAACTTATTTTAAAACTATCTTTCCTCACGATCGGGCTGTTTTCGAGCTTCCGCATTCTATTTTCGAGAGTTACCGAAATCAATCATTATTTTCGAGGGTTATTCTTGTGGTTTCGATTTCAATAATTGTCTATTTTCAATTTTTGATAATCGTCTTTTTTCGGTAATCGTCTATTTTCGATAAAAAACAAATATGAGGAAAATTCGGGTTCCGTTAAATCCGAAACTCTCATTCGAACCCACATTACATCTCTAAACATGATGTGCATTACTGTCTTTTTGTTTTATAAAAATGTCATCTGACCTATTGCGACTGTGTTGACAGTTGATTTGCTGATGTTGCTAATATGCTAAGCAAATGATACCAGATCAGCAGAAGAATCAGTGACTTGTCTTGAATATATCATTAGCGCTATTAGACTGATTGCATTTCAATTGATTGCAATCAATCTGTAATTCGCGTGGTTCCTCCAGTTCTTTTTAGAGGCAAGATTCTTTATTTTTGCTGCTGATCTGCAAATATTAATGTTACACTTCCCTCTTTGGAAGATTTCCACTTATGTAACACATCCAAACACTTTTAGGACAACCATGTAAATCACACATTATTATTCATTTCAGAAGCTTTTAGATTTGTCTGTCCTTTGGAACAGAGTGATGTGTTGTGTACCTGACTACAATGTTAGTTAATTCACATAAAGGACACAGAGAAAGATTTAAAAGGCTTCTAAGCTATTGCCGTGACCACAGAATTATACCGTAGATCATGATACAGAAAAATAGAATGCTTCTGTAATGTATACAACACTGATATAAAAAAAACACCCTACAATAAACCTCAATAAGGATCAGCAATGGTTAATTTAATCTGGGATACTATTTACAAACTCTAATCTACAGTATCACAAAAATTCTAATTAAATGGACAACTTTTCACCATTCCAAATATACACTGCCATTTTTGTTACCAGACTATTCTGGGATAGGCTGATTACTTTACATCGCTGGAAGCAAAATCATGACAAAGAATCACTTAAAAGCATTTCTATTGACCATTATATTAAACCAAGTTCAGCGAAGATTGGGTATTGGAAAAAATAATATTCTGTATCCTTAGTGTTTGTCAATTTTAACTGATCTTAAGGCCATTCTCCATATAATAAAGAGCTAAAACACTTTTTAAAAAATGTCAAGATTTGACAGGACAGTGGGTACTCTTCCTCCCAAACTCCTCTGCTGCTATTAACCAGTTGTGCCCCTACCTTGAAGCAAACTGAAACATTTGCTCAGGGTGTACCCCAGTGGAACACTTAAAAGGCAGCAGTTAAAATCCTCCTTCCTGCAATACTGTATTTCAGCATCAGCACCAGTCCCCTACTCAGTGTTAAGCCAGCCCTCTTGTTCACCAGTCAGTGTTAGTCAGCCCACCATACCCACCTCCACAAGCCATGCCTATGTTCCCTGATGAAGCCATGTCTGCTTCATATGCTGCCCCCCGTCTGCCTATAGGCAGCATTTAAAAGTTGTTTCAGGTTCCAAAAACCCCTAGGAACACCCCTGCTAATATCACCTTTCTCTTGACCAAATCTTCAAATGCCACCAGCCACATAGAATTGAATGAATAGAAATTTGCAAACCTAGAGGAAAATAGAAAACAGGAAGTGAGTAATAAGCTTGTACCATAATGGACCCACTGTATAAACATAAACCAGAAGCCATTTTGTGCTTTAATATGATACAATGGCATCGCCATTTTCTGATGAAACAACCCCAGTGTTTCCTCGGAATCTTCATGCTTTCTTAAAAAAAAAAATATATATATATATATTTATTTTTCCAGAATGTAAGGCCTACTGCAAACAGAATATTGGCGGGACTGGGAATGTGTAATAAACATTCAGGGTATAGCAGGTTCGGTTATCCGTCCAAATAAGGAGATTGTCGCTGCCATCGTTATATCTACTGTCTGTCCATAACCCTGGTAGTAAACAAGATCAGTGTAAGGATTGACTCCACCGCATGTTAAACTGTAAAATTGCAATACCTGCTACATCAATACTGAAGAAATTGGTTAAATGAACTTCCAGATCAGTTCTATTTAGAACAAGATTTGTGTTAACCGTAATCCAATAAACAACACAGGGAAGAAAAAAAAAAAAAAGAATCGGGCAACCCTATTGGGAAAAAGTGTCCAGACTTGTAGCAACATCTAATGGGCATTTAGGTGCAAACTAGCAGTGAAGTGTTAAATATTTACACGCAGAATGCCAATAGTAATTGTCCACTTTATCTGAGCTAGCCTAGGGAAATGTCTTATTTGTCTCCATGTTACTTCAATAAACAGAAGACTGGAAAATCCCCTCACTATTTCTTAGGGGCTTAGAATTAATAAAGGCTGCCAGCATAAAATATGTGCTTTAGTTTTTTGAATGATCACTTCTGCGCCTGGCTATATAATATGGTTTTAACTCCATGTGGCCTGTCTATTAAGCCAGACAGGATGAGCCTTAGCAAATAATAAAAAATATTTATGTTTTTCTTAGCGATACTAACAAGGTAACATATCAGAGAGGAAATGGCAGCAGAAGAATGAGGTAACTATATCTTATGAATTCAGCGCACAGTTGGATCCTCTTTCTGGTCCCATAAACACCCTAGGCTTCTGTTTCCACCGAAGCCATTATTCCACAAATTGTATTTTTTTTTCGCCTTCTTTTTTTTGTGTTTGTGAAATCTTAAGTGTCATAAATGCCTCCACCTCATATATATTTGATAGTTAATATTAGTTTCAGCCAGGAAAGTGCACTTTACATGTGGCAACATACGATTACCTGAGAGTGTTATTGCAACAGAAAAAATCAATACCAATTTATAATTCAAGATTGCAGCCTATCACTTTTTATGGCTCTCTATCCAGTCTCATTAATTTTTTATTATGATTGACTGAAACTGAAAGATTTTTAACATGTTTCGCTGTTATTTATTCAACCTTAATAATTAAATAAAGCCTTAATTGGCTGTATTTTTGAAGCATCACAAAAGCTATGGCCAAATGAATTTTTTTTTGGAGGTCCATACATAATTGATATCAGAAATACCTTGCATCTTCCAATAAAGCCAACTCCGTGAAAACTATCTGTTTGTACCGTTAAACACAATAAAATGTTAGGTGTGAATCTTTCTTTTTAAGGGGACGTTAAGCAAACACAATGGCATTTAAGGTTACCCAACAAATTAAAATAGTACCAACCAAAAACTCCTGGATCAGTAAAACTATTGGATTCATGGGCGATCTTGTCCCTTAAAAAAAAAAAAGTCTAATGCAGATGACCTCACCAAAGACACTCTGGTTAGCTTGCATCTTTCAAAAGTGATTGACAGATGGAAAATTGCACTTTCAAATTTTATCCGTATTCATTTCAGTTGTTCCTTCCTCATGTCAGCTTCCTGCCATTCATAGACAGGCTACGGATACATGCATTAGCCGTTACCATGTTGAAAAAAAAAGAGGGGAAAAAAAGACAATCCTGTAGTTGAGAAAACCTGAAGGAAAATCAATCATGTCATAAGTGAGAAGTATGGATAAGTTTGAACTGTAGCTCGTTTCAGCCTTTTATTTCTGGTCACTCTGTTGTCTTTCTCAGATGCCATTTGTTGAAGAGACACATTGTCAGCTGCAAAAACCCCACATTAAAACATATTAAGTATTTATCTATGGGGAATTTCTATATATTTATTTTTATCTCTCACTCAAAAAAGTCAGCTCGAAATCTAGGTAAATCGAATTTCTTTGGAGGATCAATGGACCAAAGAAGGAGAATTTTAACACATAGTTGATATTTTTTTTTTATTTTAACCTTTGTGTTTCTACATATTTGTATTATTCCAAAATTTCACACATTCAGGTTTAAGAAAAAATAATATTTCTTCCATAGACTTCAACTTAATAGCACAGTTGGCAAAACAAAAACATGGTTAGATCTCTCACCTACTGGTCAGTGGTTAAAATAAGGTGCACCAACCTAATGTTCTCTATGTGGAGATTTAGATGGTAGGTTGTACATTTATAATTAATTGTTCATAATATAATGCACTGACATGTACAGAATGATTAACAATCGTAGTTTTGTAGTTTAATCCATTTTGCCATTTTTCAATTAATTTAATAGGCACAAACATGGTAAATAAGACCTCCTGAATATAATAACCTATTCTGGAGCAATACATCTTCTATAAACCCAGCTTATCAGTACACAATGACTGAGGCCTAAAGCCCACTAGAAAAAGCTATCTACATATAAACTTAAGGGCATGTATTTACAACCTGATATTGTGGCCCAATCAATCATCCAGATCAGTATTTTGGTTGGATCAGACGTTTGATCGGATTCGATTTTTGACCCATTGTTTCCAAACAATATTTCTACAAAATCTTTTTTTTTTTTTTTTTTACAAACTATTGATGGTCTACCCATTTGAACATCTGTATGTACCACCTTTATTGTGACTGACAGACTATCGATATTTGTTAGTCAAAATTATTGGGATGAAATTAGCCCATGTGTTTCAGGCTTAACATTACTGTAGATGTTCCTGCAATCTACTAATAACCACCTGGGACAATCAAAATCCCAACTTGGCCAGGGAATGTCAAATGAACCTTGGCAGGTAATACTAATGGTAACATTACAATAATAATTTCAATCAACATAACAATATAATGTCAACCCAATGTGTGACAGCCTTAAGGTTCATACACACTTGTATTCACGGGTCTCGAACGTTATGTACGAACGTTTGTTTCGGGCAATAATCGGCCCATGTATGGGCCCTTTATCGGGCAAAACGGCCGGTTGTTCGGAGATCTACTCAGCCGGTCGGTTAACGATCCCCGACCAAATGTACACACTTGTATTCGCGGGTCTCGAACGTTATGTACGAATGTTTGTTTCGGCCGATAAAGTGCCCATACACGGGCCGATTATCGTCCGAAACGAACGTTTGTACACATTGTGCGTCGCGGGACCCGTGATCGCACATGTGTACAAACCTTTAGATTCTCATTTGTTTTCTGCTCAGTACCGTAATATAAAAATATATATATTTTATTGTTTATAACTTGTTAAAACTTCTTTTGTGTTGTTGTACAATTCAGAGTTGGGAAATTGTGGCAGAGGTAATGCTGGAAGGTCGAGGCTTCCTTCTTGAGAAATAAACTAATGCTGATCTGGCCAAGTCTTATAGCTGTTAAACTGCAGCTGCCAAAATCCCATCAGCCTTGACTTTTTCAGTAGGAAGCTGGCATTTGTATATCAACAGGAGTAGAGACATTTCCCTTAGTTGTCATTGATCTCTTTAGAAACTCTTCACTAATCTCTGTCCTGCCCGGAAGTTAAAATTGGGACTTAAAGTAAAAATAAAACAACAAACAAAAACAAATACAATGCAGCAGAGACCATTACACACAAGAGCTTGCAATCCAGAGTGTTTGTGCACATGAAGCCACATCTGTGTTTCTTATATGACAGATCTGTCAGTCTTCCCCTTTATGTAGGTATGGACTGAATAAAGTCTGGAACGTCTGCAGTGAGCTAAATATGTCAAAGGCCTGTATTACTCTACAAGGTCTCTCTCTCTTTCTAGGTTCATTAATCTGTTCCAATTAGAAAAAAAGAAAGGTTTCCTAGAATAACACAGAACACAGGTGGATCTGCTTAGAAGAAGTCAAGGGCAGTATGTTGAACAATCAAATTACAAGGAGGCCCCATATGGGATAGAGTTTAAATCATAAACAGAAAAGTAGAATGGGGCCTGTCTCTGTCACCCCTATCAGCGACATGAAAACTGGAGAGAATTTCTCTCCAGCTTCTCCTTTGAGTTACCTAACAATAAATGTAATGTATGTTTATGGGGTTGACACTTTCATTCCCTTAATTTGCCCTCCTGCTAAAGGTACATGGTACATTAGAGGCGCAAAAACTTTTTCGAGACTGAATGGTTAAAGTGTTACAATCTTGTTTCCTTATATTGTTCGAGGAAAGACCAATCCTCGCCGTAATAAATTTAACGCAAAAATCAAATACAAAACAAATTTATTCCTCTAGAGTTGATACCCTGGTCATTTCTTCCCTGTCTTGTATTAAGCTTTAAAATCAACTGTCACTTCGTATTGATTGCTCTTGAATTGTTATCTATATTTCTCAAAAGTACTCTTGACAGTTAATACAGTGTAAATTATAATCTGGGGAAATGCTGCTCGTATATGGCAACAAATTGCTTATATTCCGACTCCAGACGGTTTACATTCTGACACGTCTTATGGACGTCCGTTCAAGTATGGAGAATCTTTCATCTCTAATTATTTTATCATCTAGATATTGACTCAGAGGAGTGAAGGATGTAAATGCATTTTTTACTTAGCATTGTTAATTTTAACCAAATATATATATATATATATATATATATATATATATATATATAAACTGAAAGGTACATTTTTATCACTTCCCAGGATTCCTAGTGTTTTTAGGTAAATCGGGAAAAGCAGACAGCTACTCGAACACAGTGATAAAAATGTGGCCTGGATTTCCATAGTGCTCTTAGCCACGAAACACGTTGGTCCTATCAGGGTTGGTCTGTGTCATGGCCCTACTCTATACAGCATGTAGGGAAATAATGTAAACTTCCTTTGTTTTGATTTATTACCAATAAATAGGAGCCAGTGAGTAATAAAAGACGGTATATCCAATTTTCAAAATAATAAATGTATCAAAATATATGAAAAGGCCCAAGGTTCCGCTACATTAAAAGACGAAGTCTGGTATGGCTGTTCCTTAAATGCTACCGTATGGCTACAGATATATGGCAGCCATTTCTGCGTCAATTAGGCCCCATCCTATAAATCAATGTACAGTAACTTTCAAACTGTCGGGCGTACGGCTAAATGACTCCACTGTTGTTCTAGTTTGGCATTTATGGTAATTTGTCAAGCCCATACACAGTAATGGATTGACTCGTATAACTGGGGCTATAATTGCAGCTGTTAGCTTGGCTTTCTTTATCTTGGTCTGAGTCTCCCATTCCTGCATGATTTCTTGCTGTGCAGGATCCATGTGTGTCTTGTTTTGTTTTAATACATTACTGACCCAAGGTCTCAGGTTACTTGGGTTCCTGTCACACATTTAGTTCCACCCTCGTACACATACGCACACATACAGTCGCACAGAGGGGGGAAGTGCTATAACAAGGTAACCATCATGGCTCAATATATGAAGTATAAATGTCACTGTAAAAACCTGGCTGTGGCTGAAAGAAATAAAAAAGGTAATTGTTCTAAATAGGATACGTTAAGCCTTGACAATAAAGGACCCTCACAGACCAGGGCGTCCTTGGTTTATTATTCCAAACTCATTATGGGCCTAGGCTTTAAACACCATATTTCCGGGGGGATACAAAGAAGAAACCCCCCAAATTAACCTCCTGCACTCTAGTTCAGGCTCTACAGTCAGCAAATGTTTGCAAAAGGATAGCGGGGTTCAGGGAATTATGGGAAATTCTAGCAGGTTACTTTGATTGGAACATGACCGCTGACACGCACTGTGATTCATAAATAGAGCATCTGGCACCAGAAACGAGTTAACATGGGGATAATTAGCCTGAGGCAGTCCAGCTGTTTCTGCACCACAACCCCTACAAATATCCATCTGTGGCTAACTGACGGAGGATTCTGGGAGTTGTAGTGTCAGCTGAGATTCAAAAAAATTAGACATTGCTGCTTTTACATATTGTTTGGGCCTAAAAATTTGCTGCAAAAACATTACCAGCTAAGACGCACACAAGCTGTTTTTAAACATTAAATCTGGGTACACACTGTCAGATCCTTCCTCCTGACCAACTTCCGACCGGTCGGCCAGGAGTAAGGACTTTTGGTCGAGGCAATAGTAGCCACAACTGACAGTTTGCCGCAACCGGGCATGCGGTCTATATAGGGCCGACTGATCGGCCGTGATTTTCTGGCATGTCCGATCGTGCATTCCTCCGATTGGGACAAAGGAACAGTTGGCTATGTCCGATAAACCATGCAATTATTTCGGCCCAACCAACTGATACACTGAACTATAGGTCAATTGGGCCGAAATATTGCATTGTGCGCCCCCAGCTTAAAACTTTAATAACAATGAGTTCAATGAGGAACTACATATTTTCCTTTGAATTCTTTCTAGTCAGCCTTCGCTATGTGGTTGGTTAGGTAAATTACTTAAAGGGCACCTTAAACTAGAAAATAACTAACCCTTAATGAATTCTATAATGTCCAACTAATAGACATAGACTGTTGATTTCTTGATTTTAAGAAATAATTTTCAGTTTTCTAACTTTTAACACAGAGCCAGATACATAGTTGCACATGCTCAGTGAGTTCTCTAGCCCCTCACCCTCTCCCCAGAGCTGTCAAGTAACTACTAGGTGAACTGTTCATGACCTCTCCGTAATCGAGGCTAAGCAGCCAGAAAACCAGTTGTTACTTAATTGAAATATAGGGCTGAAGAAATGTTTTTATCTTATTGCATGTTTTGAGTTTGAGGATAAAAAAACCACAAACACTAAGAATTATGAAAGACTTCTTTTATATTAGGAAAGAAGCAGAGATAAATACTTTTTAAATTTGTGTAGCTTTTTTAGTAACATCTTGGCATCTTTGTATTTTGGCAAGAAAGTGCGCAGGTAGGCTGTAAAACTAAAACAAATAAAATTAGAATTGCACATTGAATATGAAAGATGATTTTTCCTTCTGGTCCTACTGGTTTGAATCAGAAAAAAAGCAGCAGTTGCGCCAACTTTTCTACATTGCCAATCAGCGATCTCCAACTGTGAGGCGCAAACCTCACCCCGACTCATTAGACCAAAGCAAACGATATAAAGTGCGCCGCTGTGCCATTTTAATATTTGGTGCATGTGACAGGATCATTTTAGTGATTTGCAGGATTTATCGCCTCTTAAAAGTACTGCCTAAGGCTACTCTAATTGGTAGGAAAGCAAATTCCCTCTTCTCCTACTGTCACTCGTTGTTTTATTTACTGAGAACTGCCGAAACCTATTTACACAATAATGAGGATAAATCACCTTGTTGCTTTCAACACAAAGAAATGTTGCGTGAGTCAAATGCTGTGCAATTAGAACTAAATTTTGGGTATTTTTTATGTGCAGGGTGGCATTGCGCAGTTCAGATAAATGCATTGTGGGTCTTCAGCTATACTATATGTCATTTCATTTAAATGTACAATATTGCAAATAAATAACTTTATACCATGCAATAGGAAAGAGCCTTGTATAGGCTTGTTTATTGGGTGTTTATATTATCTTTTAGCATCATTTTTTTAGAAAAGGGGAACAAAAATCTGGGTTCACAGTTCTAAATCCCTCAGTTTTTTCCTGTATAATTCTAATTGGTCTTTCAGGATACACACGTCACATGACCAGTGCAGTATTTTTACTCCTAAACTCCTGGAATTCTTTCTCATCAAAGCTCAGTTGTTTATTGAAATGAGTTTGCCCTAAATTAACAGCAGAGAGAAGGACCTCGTAGGGAAACACGTTTTGCAATAAAGTTTTTTTTTGTAAAGTTTCCATTATTATTAAGGATGTTATTAAGTAGGAGCCTTTCATTAATCTGTACACTTTTTCAGAGGCAGATTATTTGTTCTTACAAGCATTAACGTTAATCTGAATGTATTATTACACTGTATCATGTCTTATTAATCTTGTACAGCCAATCAGAAGAGATCGAATGTCTGGTGAAGAATTTTTTTCTTCCTGGACTTCTTGCAAATTCATTACATTCATTATGGTAGATGATTACGATATAAAATGATCTATTTCTCAGACTTTTTAGAATGTCCTGGGTTAAGCGTGAAATGTATGGAGATATATATTAATTCTGCTCACTTTGTATCTAATAGCACTCAAGGGATCAGGAACTCAGGGGAATAATTGACGGTTTCCTATAAAGGAATGTATGGTAACTGCTATGGTCATTTCATAGACATGTTCTTGCGATGTTCTGCCTGGGCAATGCCTTTGCTATTGGCATTATGCCCTTAAAGGGCAACTCCACCCTCATAAGTACATCTTTTAGAAAGAATGGCCTCTTTAAAATATGTTGATATATCCTAGTTTGTCCTATGAATTCATTACTGTATGCCTGCTATGCTTCTGGATGCCTCATGGAAACGGAGGAATTTAGTAAGCCTGTACTGAGCCTGGGCATGCTCAGAAGAGGCAGACAGGGGATTAACATTCAGTCATTGGCTGTGATGTCAACTGTCAAATCCATAACTGACCGTTACTAACTGGAAGAACCAGGAAGCAGAAACAGGGGAAACAGGACATTGTGCAGGATTCCAGGTTAGACTTATATATTTCACATTTCAAACTATTACCGTTTAGGGTTTTGGGGGGTGATTTACCTGTATATAAGTTTTCATTTCAGGGCTGGACTTGTCCTTTAAAGTCCATTGCAAAAAAATTATCCGGCCGGTAAACTTAGTAAGAAGGTTGGTAGATAAAACTGGAGCTCTGCTCAACATTGTGATTGATGATTGAATGTCAAATCAATGTAATGTTGAGCCATCAGGTCAGCTAATTCATTTTCTGATGGGTTTATATTGGTTACTGGGTGGGACAACCCAGCATTTTATATGCAGATAAGACGGACATTTTTTATTCTACGTTATTTTGTGTTATTGTTTTTTCCCATTTTGTGATTTTCCGTAAATACGGTAAACATGGGATATTCGCGGATATTCAATGTGGTCCATGGTAAAGTTTACAGAGGTATTGGCTCTGCTAATTCCTAAGACAGCTGGTTTTAGGAAAGTATACACATATCTTGCTCTCTCTCTTAGGCAGGAAGAGTTACAAACAATTATCATTGACACATCAATGGTAATTCCTAATTTACTGACTGACTTTTCATAAAGTTCGGTTCATTTTCGAACTTAAGTACTTTGATAAAAGTTTGAAAGTTCGAAAACAGACCTATTAAAGTCAATGGGAGTCAAATAGTTCAAAAAGTTTGTCTGAAATACAGTTAAAATATCAATGGTAACTTAATGTAAATGGCTGTGGGACCCGGGAAATGGTCTAGGGAACACGTTCGAATATCCAGAACTTAAAAAAAAACAACATTTTTTTTCTTACGCACGCTACTATAGAGCGCTACAGGATTAACAGGCCCGCCTGTGTGTGCCATGCGTTAGTAAGAAAAAGTGTTTTTTTTTTTTTTATACCCATGATCATAAAGTTTTATTTTATTAATATTTGTCATTATGATATTATCAGGATACCATATAAAACATTTTTATTAGTATATGGTCTGTATGCTTGATGTAACATTGAAATTAAATGTGAGCTTGGGTTTTATCTTGTTTACTTGCACCTTAGACTAAAATACATTGAAATAAGTGATGAATCCCGGTTTCAAAACAAACCTGGTTTCGTTTCCGAACCGCCGGTGTTCGAAAATCCACGGATCCAATGGATTTTTAGAAATTTTCGAAAATCAAAAATTTGAAAATGGAAACATCGAAAATTCCATTTGAAATTTTCTAATGAAAATTTTAAAAATTCTGATTCAACCAGATTATCGGACAATAGGTTTCTCGTGACTGCTATTGGAACCAAAATCAGAGACTCAGGAGGTTTAGTTTGGATGGAGATTAGTAGAAATGAATATCAAAAGAACATCAAATAATAAACAAGTTATTGGACACCTTAAGCAGGCTATACATGCAAACAAAATGATTGCATGATATTGGGATAGCTCAATGTCATATGACAATGAGATTGTCTGTGGTAACCAA
>CM033475.1:34241437-34271437 GCA_019447015.1 Hymenochirus boettgeri
TTATAGATGATTGGTAAGGATTCTATAGATTGATTTATAGATGATTGGTAAGGATTCTGTTGCTTGATCTATCGATGATTGGTAAGGATTCTATAGATGGATCAATAGATGATTAGTAAGGATTCTATTGCTTAGTCTATAGATGATTGGTAAGGATTCTATAGAGGGATTTATAGATGATTGGTAAGGATTCAATTGATTGATCTATAGAGGATTGGGTAAGGATCCTATTGATTGATCTATAGATGATTGTTAAGGATTCTATAGATGGATCTATAGATGATTGGTAAGGATTCTATAGATGGATTTATTGATGATTGGGAGGATTCTATAGATGGATTTATTGATGATTGGTAAGGATTCTATTGCTTGATCTATATATGATTGGTAAGAATTCTATGGCCTATCTATAGATGATTGGTAAGTTTTCTATACATCGATCTATAGAGTATTGGTAATGATCCTATGGAATGATCTATAATCCATCCAAGCAGTAGAGGGAAAAACAGAGTTTAGTTTAGAAATTGTCTTGTTTAATGGCAGGGACAAAGGTAATACAATATAACATTGACAGGCGAATGGGCTCAAAGCAAAATTTTGCTCAATGTTTAGGGTTTACTGGTTGGTTTTGGGCTTTGGTCATGGGGAGGTGCTGCTGGCACTGCACTGCACTGGACTGGAGAGTTTGAGGATTATTCACAGCCATGTTATAGGGCCATTGCTCTGCACATCAAGGCTTGTTTGCATTGCAGCCCCCACAATGAGCCTGGACAATTCAGCTTCTCAAAAAATAAACTGGGATAGAAGATTAACTCTCTAATTAACTCTCTAATTAATACTGTAAGACAAAATTTACTCACGTTTGTCCTGCTACAGCCTCATTTAGTGGTATAAAAATAACTAAACTCTTCCGTTCAAGATCATTTTTGCCATTAAATGCATTAGGTAAGTGAATATTATTTTAAGAATGTAAAAAATTTATAATGTTTTAGTACATATGCCAGTAATCTCTAAGAGTTCCTCATGAATAAAATATAGGTCAGATTGTACAGGCATCTGGTTGTCACAATGAAAGAAATCTCTAGTTGTTATTTTTCTTTTAAATGAAAGGCCTATGAGATTGGGTTAAGAATGAAGATACATTTCAAGTAGGCGACCTCTGTTGTCCATTATTAATTCCCCAACATTTTCAAAACCCTCCATTCATTACAGTGCCACTGCCATTTCTTTACTTGTGTACTAAGGTACTAGTGCTCAGGTCTGATTTAAGGATTGAGAGACTGGAGTCTCCAGGCCGGATTGGCAAATCATTTTCAATATAAGTATTTGGGTTCCTGTAAGTCATTCCGTAGTGCACGCAAAAGTGTCACCAAGATCTAATCAAGCCTGTGACATTTTCATTTCTGTGGTACAGAATTGTGGCAAAGAATTGATACCAGCATTCTTGCCTCTTGCCTTATTCTTTTCTGTAACAATGCATCCATCATTTCCATCAAAGATGCCTTTCACCAGGTATGTCTCTCACCGATCCACTTAGTCATTGGTGTTTGCAATGAGCAAATGTTAAGTTCTATCCTACCACCCCCAACCCCCCCCTGTAGTTTTCCATCTAGTTCGAGGGATTGATAATTGATAAACTTCATCTTTAACTGCACACATAATTTAAAAATAAAACCCATAGATAGATTTAAGAAAGAGAGTGTCTGTCTCCGAAAGAAGGAAAAATGGATTAAAAGATGTCTTTTGTTTTTACTAGAAACGAATGAGTAATATCAGGTGAAAATATATGTCTGTACTTGCTCAGATTTAAGACCTACAAATTTTCACCTTATTTCAATTTCCTGTGTGTACTGGGGAAGTGCAAATAGCTTATTCAGAGGCAGATTAATGCAAAACAGTTAAGGGGGAACATAAATCTACAAGCACCAACATGTACTATCATGTGAGTTGTGATGATTATCAAACGGAAATCAGGTCTCTGAGTATCAGCTTAACACAAGAAAATTTGCTTGATGCGAAAGTATTAAAGTCGCACTATAATATATCCGTACAGTGGGACTAAATTTTATAGTTCATGAAATATATTAGTATTACACTATATCCTGGTGCATTCAAAGGGTGATTTCCATTTAGACGCTCGTTTTTCACAAAGATAAATATGACATGAATTATAATTTCCCTGAAGTAAATATTACAAATAATAAAATGTTCTGGAGAGCAAGTTGAGGGATGACTGTAATGTTTTCCATTTGTATGGTAAGTGAGAAACCTTGCGGCCTATCAAAGAACAAATTGAATGTTTAATCTTTCTCTATGCAGATTGAGGGCGGCAAAGTAGCAGCCCCGTTTGCGACAAATTGAGAATACTCTGGTGACTCATGGAATATCAGCTACTTTGTGTTTAGAGGCCAATACAGAGTGTCAGCAGAGCTTTGTCAAAATGGATCACAAGCGTGAAGATGTAAAATTGCAATTTACCACAAAAGACTTTAGGATAACTGGCAAACCACAGACGTGCTAAATACACAGCACATATTTAGCCTAGCCTTTGAAGGCAATTTAAATACTGTGAAGGGTTAGTTGGTTAGTCTTTCTGCAGAGTCCCAGTGGTGAGGAAAATGGTGTACGCTGTTAGAGAATAGTTGTCCTCTATTGCACGGTGATGGATGTCTTTCTACAAGCACATGAATGGTAATACATTGGAGTGCTAATGCTTTGGGTGAGTTTTGTTTATAAAATGAAATAAGTTAGTCAATGTGGTTGTCTTTAAGGACATGTAATTAGAGGTCTCTCGTTTGTTCTATTAAAATATACAACATACACTTTTCTTCAATAACATCTTGTTGCACCCCTGTTTGCACCCAAGGGACAGTGTTTTAGCTGCTTGTAATCTAACATGCAAAAATGCTAAATATTATTTGGTAAAACATCCCCCAAGCAAATTGCTAGAACAATTTATAAGTCCTCAGAACGTGCAGTGATGATCATGGCCACATAATAAGTTAGAAGAAGTAAAGACGGGGTACCAAGCCAAGCTTCCACAATTACTCCCCGAAAAGCTGATTGCGTTGCCAAGCAACATCACAGCATCCAGTTTATCAGTTAAAAATCACTAAACAAAAAATCATTTTCACAAGAGATATAAGTTTATTCTGGTGAAAATTCTGCTTCGAAAAAACTCAAATTCCTACTTCAGAAATTGCTCTGATCCTAAAATAAACTGAAAGAACAAACACAGATCGTAGGCTTCGGTGTTTGGTAACATTTCCATGATCTTACATAGTTCAAGACTTCAAATACAACTGGGAAATATTCGTTGTGTTAAAGGTTCTGTTGTATATTAATTTTAGGTTGCAATATCTGCACTATACGGTGGCACTGCTAGCATTTTGATTAAGGATTTTATACATGAGAACATTTTCATTATCTTATGTCCCAGTGATCTCATAGGATTGGTTGGAATCCTGACCTGCAGCTGTGTCTCACCGTGTCAGGATAAATGCTAGCGTATTAAAGTGCGACCTATGCTGTTTTGTCTGTTACATGAACAATTAACAGGGCTCTTTACTCCAGGGAGAGTCAAGGCTCTTCAACAACAATAATAAAATTGCATTGACTAGTAGATTTTGTAATCCTTAATATAATAGAATTTTTATTGCAAAAATAAAATATGCGTTCATAAATTAGCTTTTGCGTATTAAGTGCTTTCTCATTTGTATTTATATATTTACTACCACCAACAAAGCTAAAAGCAAAGAGAGATGGATAAAAAGTAAACTGAAGATGGATACAGGTTGTGCTAGTGAAAATATAAAATGCTCAGTCAAAGCAATGCTCTCTTAACGGGTTTAATGCATTAATGGGCTTGATTAAAAATGTGATGGCCATGATGATTGCATTGGATGTTAAGCCCAGTCCCAGAGTTTGTTGTTTCATAGAGAATTAAGCATGTTGGATGCTCTAGGGACTGTGATTTGGGGGGGGGGGGGCAGTAAGGGTGTATTTAGGAAAGGGTCATAATCTGTATCAGCTAGAGCTTGATATTCCTCACTAACAGATTCATTATAGATTGATAAACCAATACAATGCAATCTAGGCCTTGGTATGATTTCAGCCAGGATTTTCAAACCAGAATATTAAACAGTGTTTAACAGCCTTTAGTCTAAAAACTATCATAGAGATTTAATAAAAGCTCTTATTGTTAAAAATGGTGCTAATTTTGTCCCAACCAATCAAAATATTATATGACATTTGAAAGCTAACATCTAATTGGTTGGGGCAAAATTAGCATCATTTTTAACAATAAGAACTTTATTGAATCTCCCTGTATGTCCGTTTGTGCTTAAGACTTTGTTGGGGAGTTTAACTGAAGTTTAGTCATGACTTGTTCATCACTGCAGTAAAGATCTGGAAACTTATTGATTGGCTCACTGGCAATTTTCCTTCTAACCAAAAGTGGAATTAAATTGATGTGTATTGGATGAGAAGTTAATATTGATGACCATTGCCATGGCTGTGATCTGATTGGATTTCAGTTATTGGAGAAAATGGCGTTCCCTGCCATCAGATCATTTGTCTGTTTTACTGGAAAGATTTGTGCTTGGGAAACATGGCACAGTTTAGTCATCAGTATCACCCATGGCGTTTCTTCTTTGAATGATAAGACTAAAAAGGTGAACTATTGGTGCACAATGTTTTTTTTTCTTTTCCATAGATCCATACAATATTCACAAAACAGTTAAATAAAAGGTCAAAGATGCATTGATTTTGAATAAAAAGTGTAATTGTGGCTTGTTTAGTCCTCAGGTTCCTGGTTAAAGGGCATGTCCAGCCTTCATTTTTTTTAGATATATATATATGTCCAGCTACCCCTATTATTAAAAACTTCCAAAGATGCCCCTGAAGGGACCTACCTGACCTGGTCCCTCGATGCTCTGCAGCGCTACTCCTCTGCTCTGCTGCGTGACCAGGAAGCACCTCACTGCTGCTGTTCTTGACAAGCTTGCAACAGCAACAAGGGGCAGTATCCAGGCGGCAAGGGACCAGTCAGGTAAGTCCCTTCAGGGGCATCTATGGAAGTTTTCGATAATGCAAAACTGGAGTTAAGGGGGTAGCTCGAAATATCTATGAAAAGTTTTATTTAGCCTGGATATGCCCCTTTAACTGCATCAGCCAGCATCCCTGATAAAGTTTGCAGTATGAAGTAGGAAAGAAGGCACCTGAAAGGAATAACATTTATTAAACCTCACAAACTTACAATAAAAGTCATTCTTATGATTTCCCTTATCTAACTACTCAATTTCATTCAGTTATTGCAAAATGACATCTATTTGACTGGTACTAAACAACAGTAATCCTACTGTACATATTCTTTAACTAAAAGTAGCCCTCTTGTGGAAAGAACTTGAAATGCCATATTCTGTAGTGAAGTAAATATTTGCTAAAAAACCTTGAAATAATAAAAACATAAAAGGAGAACTGATAGATACGAAAATATCCTTTTTAACTGCTACAGGCCAAAACATAAAAGGATCTAAGATTGCATTTGGCCCACTTAAAGAGCATGTCCACCTGCTCTGGTAAGTTATCTGCCCACAACCCTAACTGCTATTCTTACCAGTTTATTACAATGCGTTTGCAACCAGATATTTAATGATCTATTCCTTTCTGGCAAAGGTATTTGCCTCCTCTCTCTTCTCAATGAGCCTTTTATAAGCTTAAGCATGTGCAGAGGAGGCAGCAGGTGAAACAACAGTCAATCATTGTGGGTTATATCCATTGACACAGCCTTGATTGTCTGCATCGAGGGAGTGGCCAGTTTACGCTGTCATAATGGGGACAATAGTTATCCTTATATATCTGGTTTGTAATGCAGGTAATAAACTACAAAATATATCAGTTGGGTTTGAGGGCAGGTAATTAAAAGTTGACCAGTTTTTTTTTTTTTTAAGTGTATGTAAACTGAAAAAATTACTTTGCGTCATCTTAATCTATAAGTAAATACATGTAAGTAGCTTACTTTAAACTGTCAATACTGCATACAGTATACAGCACACCAACTGTCAAACCATTCCAGCAACAGCAAAACTGCTTTCAGAAAGACTTGGATATGAAATAGGGGGCAGATCAACAGAAAAACAGTACAGTGATAGTTGGGATGAATTATAGTGTCCACTAATAGGCAATTAAAAAAAAACAATTTGCCAGTGTACATACCCTTTAATGGTGGACATGTCCTTTAAATATAGCTGAGATGATATTAGCTGAGAAAAGTGGCATTTGAAGATACCATCAGAAAAACTTGTGTCAAAGTAAGACAATCCAACTGACTAATGTGGCATATACCATCTATCAGATGATTGGCTACTCACAAACACTATACTGATTCTATTTCCAGTGGTGTCATGATGAACCCTTCTACCAGATGAATGTGCAAAACCTACAGTACAACCACATTTTATGCCCCCAACCCCTCCCATTTAAACCTTCTACCTATTTGCAATTGCAGAATCATGAAATATTTTAATTTCAAGGTTAGCAGTTTTGTCTTGCATACTTAATTCATAATTAGCTGGTTTAGAAACCTGCTCTGTGAATGTAATTTTACTGATGCCAAATGTTCCTCATGAATAATTTAAGGCATGTCTCTATTTATCGAATTATTACTATACATAATGGCCTTGTTTTTGTAAACAATGGCTCGGAGTTAAATTTAACATCATCAACAACAAAAACAAAAAAAAAAAACTTATTTGGGGCATTTTCTTTGCTCTTTTCCCACCGGTGAGAGAGAAGGTGTTTGGAATTTTTGCACAGAGAGTGTCTTGTGCTTTTGTGATGTCATAAACTTGACCTGCTTCTGTTCTTCAAAAGCCAAGGTATCATTAGCTGCGCAAACACAATACCTATTCAACAAGGCTCCTTTACTCCTGCACTTTGCAGAACAATGGTATCATTTGTATCAGTGTTTCACAGAGAGCATTTTGCAGGAGATATAGGATGGGGGGGGATCTTTTGTTATTCAATTTCAGCTCTTAGTTAGTAGAAGTGATTTTACAGTAATACGCCATCGTCCTCATGTCTAGGATATTTCTGAAGCTCTTACAGATTTGTGTTTTTAACCTATGAGAAACGGACTATTGTATAGTATCCACATTAACTGACCTGGTTACTTCATGAGCATACAGAGTACACAGGCGTGCGTATGTACAGTACAAATAAACAAGCACACACATTTATAAATTCACCCATATACAGATAGGCACACACAAAATAATGTGCACACCTTTACCCCAACTGTAGACTAGTTAACAGGCAAGCTGTATCAAAACACACAAGGCTTAATATAAACATTACAGGTGCACACTAAGGCCTGAAACAGTGGATCACATTCTCCTATGGCTGCCATCTTTCATAGGGTTGTGCAAATATGTTCCTAACCCCAAGCACTTCTATAGTCATATACAAGTACCTAGACATATAAGGCTCCCTATACATCCATATAGATATGCCAGTGCACATACGCAAAAATATACATGACCTCAAATATTAATGTGCTTGTATATAAACACTAATATTCACCTGTATATAGAAATAGACCAGGGCACACACATATATTAGAAATACACAAGGACAATTTTCATTATCATACCTGCAGAAAGGTCAATACAAAGACAAATCCCAATGACATAGTAGCAAAGTATACAAACAGGCAAGAGGACAGACAAGCATACAGAGGTATAAGAAAGCTAGTTAGATTCGTGTACAGATGAACGTGCAAACCTGCAAACGTTCACACGTATGTACGGTATGCACATGATCCGCATGTAAACAGAGGCATAGTCACACACACACAGACATGCACACATGTTTATAGACACGCTATAGATGGACACGCACACACACACACACACATAGTGTTTGGAGTGTATAGCACACTAACCATGTGTGTGACTCCATGTGTATGATTCATTCCAGAGCAGTTTTAGTCCTCATAAAATATTCATTTTGGTTGTGCAGGGTCCTGTAATTGCCATCTCTCACCCTGAATTATTTATACCTTGCACAGACTGACAAAGCTTTGCCATACGGCCTTAGATGAATCAGAAACAAGGATCTCTGCTGCCAACAGCATTATAGTTTCACAAAATATGGCCTCGGCGTCATCCTGGGCTGCCTCATCTCTAAATCCAGCTTTTCTTGATTTGACATTCTCTTTACTTCTCCATTGTCTTAGCGAGGCAGAAAGGTTAGCTCTCAACTCTAAGTAGCAACCTTTCTTACTTGCATTATAGCCGTTGTGCTTGAAAGAACTAATGTATCTTTATTGCCCTTACTTTTTTATGCCTGGTAACAAGCCGGGTACTTGTGCTCACTTTAGAGCCATATATTATACATTAGGCCTAAAATGATGCAAATAGTCTTGAAATACTCTTCCACGGATAGTATAGATCAGTACGGATCGCCCTACTTGTCATAAAATGGAGATAGGGAAAATAAATAAATAATAGGCCAAAGGAAAAGTTTGTGGTATGTTACTGCTTCTTCGTCGTTGTCGTTTAACGAATAGGAGCATCAGGTATGTTTTATGTATATGCCTCAAATTTAATAGGGGAATTGCCCTATTCATAAGGATGTGTTGTTTGCTTGTTATCCTATAGATCATAAAGAATTAGAATTTATTAAGTGTTTGCCACTTTTAGCAGCACTATTTCTTGTCTTAAAGGCGTAACACCATGCTTGTGCAAAAATGTCATTATAGAAATAGGGAAGATTCTGTGTGTATGTAAGGGGGTCTCTCTGGCAAAGTAAAATCTCTAATATTGCATATTTACATGTAAAATAAACATTGCAGGAGCCAAAATTGTTTAAGTCCAATTTAAAAGAATATATTGTAACGTTATACAATTTAGATTGTTAGCTCAATGGAACAGACATGCCATGCTAGACTAAAAAAAAAATTTTAAACCTCTATCTGTCAACACATCGGTAGATCTGTAAATAAGCAAAAAAGGGTTGACCCTTGTGTACAAGTCTTCAAACAGTTTTGAGATGAAAATCCCAAGCTATGTCCAGTACAGGAAAGTCCACAGGGCTATTTTTTTTTTATATTTTGTAATTGTATAGAAATTTAGAGGACAGTCTCATTATCATTGTAAAATTCACCATTTCCCTTGTTTACTCCCTCTATAAATTTACTCTCTGACTTTTTTCCCATTTTGCACATGTGGTACAAAAAGAGCTTATTACAAGTTTAGCACCTCTGCTCTGTATGGAGCTAAGAGAAGGGATTAATTTATTGCTCTTGGCTTATCAGCAGAGGGAGGTATAAAGGAAGGTTCAGTGCTGTTTAAAGTAATGGATGGCCTGCTCACACATTTCTCTTGTTTGTTGACACGCAGGAGTAATGATGTTAAAGCTTTGCACACATGTGCCCCCCTCATTAAGCTGCATTACCTGCATTAAAACTAATAATTGCCACTCAGAGCCGTGCTCACATTAATCATTTATAATGTTTTAATAAGTTTTTAATCAGGATCTAAAAGAACAGAGAGACAGAGAAGGGCAATGTTAGTGTCTTGTATGCACACACATGATTATGATATTTTCATTGGTGATCTACTTTTAAATTAGCAATTATGGGGGGGAGTAATTAAAAATGTAACCACTGGAAATGTGCAATTTAGAGTCTGATGCAATCTAATGGAAATATCCTAACTACATTTTTTATAGCAAAGCTAAGTTATAATACCACAAATAGTATTTTGTGTGTACATATCCTGAAGCCAGGTGTACACACACAACATAACTGTGTTTGTTCTGAATATCTACATGGGGTTGAGAAGACTATAAACTGCTTGTGGAAATAAGATGTTCTGGGTGTGATCAAAATGTTACCAATCAAATTCTCATAAAGTGTGTCAAGTCTTGCTTGATTCCCATTGGTTACATTAGGAACTCATTTCTTGCATGATTCCCATTGGTTACATTAGGAACTCATTTCTTGCATGATTCCCATTGGATACCTCAGAAACCAATATCTTTGTGTCATCCTTTAAAAAAAACCTCCCCCAATTGAAGAGGTTTATAAAATAAACATCATTTCCAATATTCTAGATATGGCCATCTCTTAGTTCTTTTATTTATAAGTGGTAACAACAATCTGTGACATTACCTTTAATGGGTAAAGGCGTACAGACAAACAATGTAGTAAGCTGAAACATAGAAAGCATAAAGGTCATGTTGCCTTGTCTTTCACATGTTATGATAGCGAGCATGAGGGTTGAGCAATCCGAAAGGCCATTCATTAAAATGGAAGTTCCCACCTGGAATTTTCAGTAGATTTCAACTCTGGTTTGAAGTAGATGGAGACATTTGTTTCTATTTCTGTGGCCAAGAGAGCTGCTTGGCACTGTGGTTAAGCAACGGTATTTAAATGACCCACCCTCCCTTCAAATATCTCTACTACCTGTAAGAAATCTTCCCTGGAGCTGGCAACAAGTTACCAGGGAGGCATTTGATGTGAGGCAAGTGATGCTGGCATTTTTCTTAAATAAGGAGCTTCGTGATCAGAGCCCGCAAATAGAGCAGTGTCCAGAGGGAGTGAGAAAGCTGTTTTAATGAGCCCACAGTGAAAGACAAAATACAGACTGATTGACAGGGCGAGTGATCTGCCAGAGAAATAATGTCAATGCTGCATTACCCATTAGAAACAGAGAGATGGGTACAGAGTTTGGGAAGAAAAAAAAAACAGGACAGAAAGAAAAAAAAGTGGCCCTTGAAAAGAGTTCTCTTGTATATACGGCGCACTTCCATTTTCCTTTGGTGTTGTACAGTTGACTTATTTTTAAACAGATAACCTTATCAGAAGTATCATGAAAAAAAACTGGAATGGCAGCAGAAATCACTAAGTAGAAAACTGACAAAAACAGGCAAGCGTAACTGACATAACGGAACTGTAGGAAAGGTTTATTTTCATAGTGCCGCTACCTGAATCTTTTTAGACCAACACATGCAGTAAAACAAATGTGAATGATGATGTAGGCCAATGCTCTGTCTTTAGATTTCTAGTGCCAAGTATTGTAGAGGTCAACCAACATTTTAAATCCCTTCAGATCTTTTCAGTATCATAGTAATGAAAGTCACTGTAAGAGTACAAGATCATAAGTGTCTAAAAATGGACTTGGACAGCAGCTGTTTAAATAGCATTGGAAGGAATAAAACAGAGAGATGATGGTTTGAAAAGTGAATGCGAGGCCCAATAGGAACCCTGGAAAGGGTTAATTTAGAACCATATAAGGTTGATGGTGAGGTGTTTGCCAGGAGATAGTGATGTCTTTTGGCGATTGCAGTACAAATATTATTAATGTGGTGTGGTTACTAAAGAAAGGTACCCTCAGTCCACTAAACTGATCTTATTAATGATGGCCATATTAGTTCATATACCTGCTGACATTTTCCCAAATCATCAGAGCCAAACATTTTGCATTGTCTGTTGATTGGTCCAGACAGGGGCATGTCAGCTAGCCCAATATTTCATTTAATTTGATGATCTAGCTAGCAATGATACCTTGCAGCTCTGTCCTGAGTTCCAATCCACCCTTGGACACATCTGCAAGGAGTTTGTATGTTCTCCCCGTGCTTGCGTGGGTTTCCTCCGGGCACTCCGGTCCCCCCCCCCCCCACAATCATAAAGACATACTAATAGGTTGTATGTGTCAAATTAATGTGCTTAGATTGTTAGCTCTTCGGTCAGGGCCTGATGTTAATGAATACATGTAATTGTAAAGCGCTACGGAAGGTGTTGGCGCTATATAAATTCACAATAATAATAATGATGGAACAATGAATTGACTTCATGTCGGCCAATAAATTTTTACCATAAGGCTGAGAAGGAACAATAAAGGACACACACAAGCACATTGACCCATTTTTAAGAGGAGAAATCCGGAATCCAGGATTTAAGTGTTTTTATTTCTTCTTTTTTTTCTTTCTTCTTCTCTCATTCGTATTTTGGATTAGAGAGAAAACCTCCTTACACAGGACATCTGGTTACAGCAATAAAATTCAATACCCCTACACTTACTTATTAGAATGATGACGTCATGCCTATGTTCCAAATATACGAGTCCTATAACTGGAAACTTGCAAGAATTTAATAAGTCTGGTGTTAAGGCAATTTGTCATGGCATATTTGAAGTATAAATCAGACTAATGGAGCAGATTTCCCCCCTTCTCTATGGTATTAAAGCATGTGAACCTAGTAATAGCTAATGGCAGAAGTGGAAAAAGAAGAGGAAGGCTTGACATTAAGACCCTAGCATTTTGGAAATCCAATATGTATTGACCTGTGTACTATCTTAGTGCAGGGATCTGATGTCAGCAGAATGTAGTCTTGTATAGGAACTGCTCATTACAGGTTTTCTAGGGAAGCGCATTGTCTCTAAAGCTCCAGAACCTGGTCGGCTAGAATTGCTCAGTAATCAATACAGAAAGCGACTGATGGCCTGGCTTGTTCAGCCAAAACAGCTGTGGCCACGGCTTTCAATGGCTTACCAGTAATTAGGGAAGAGGCAGCAGAGTAGTCAGCCCCTTTATCAATCATTGTTAACTATTATGAAGGCTTTATTGTATTCACATTTTTAGTGCAACATGTGGATTTGTAATCATTATGGTAAAGGGGTGTTTGGGAATATATGATGAGTTGGGAATATATGGTGAGTATGAAGAGTAACCCAGTTAATCTTACTTTGTACATATATTTGTTTCCTGACCAATCAGCAGCTTAATCCTTCAGACATCATCCCTATTTAATTGTATTGGTCCACTGGGCAGATCACCATATTATCTATAAAAAAAATGTCATGAGTCATGAGCATCAAATATCAGCATGTAAACCTTAACCTATAAATCTCAAACTATAAAGCTGTCTTACAGGTCGTTATATTTGTCTGGTCCACAGGCCTTAATATTAATCTGCTCCAAAGGCTATAATGTTAGTGTGACCCAACAGACGTAACATTTGTCTGGCCCTTTAGCCAGTTTTTAAATACTAATAATCCATTTTTCCATTGATACTTGGTAGAGTGATGGTCAACATAAAAGGAATAATACAAAATAATTTTATCTATCTATTTTTTAATCTTATCTATCATCTATCAATCTATCGATCATCTATCTATCAATCTATCAATTATCTATCTCTATCTATCTATCTATCTATCTATCTATCTATCTATCTATCTATCTATCATTTATCAATCTATCTATCATTTATCTATCTATCTATCTATCTATCTATCTATCTATCTATCTATCTATCTTTCTTTCTATCTATCTATCTATCTATCTATCTATCTATCTATCTATCTATCTATCTATCTATCTATCTATCTATCTATCCCACCTCTCTAATTCATCTCTCTTTGTCTAAATTGCATTTCCTAGTTATTATTAGCATTATAATTATTATTACATATCCTTTTGCTTGACCCAATTTTAAAGAATTTCCTTCTAATCCTTTAAAGGGTAATTGTGGTCTCCGATTTTTCTAGGTAAGTTAGGGTTGTTTTAGAAAGTCTTCTGCTGCACCTTCAAAATAAAACCTAAATCACATCTCTAGATAAAATTTGTGAGAAGTTATTGCTGGAAAGGTTCAGCAATATTACTTCCTGCTTGAACACTTCCTGTTTTCAGCCATGTGACCAGCTTGTAGTCATGTGACCAGCTTCTGCCTCCATTAATAGGCTCCACATCTCAACTGTCAATATTTTCTCCAGGTACTTCCTGTTTTCCCCAGAATTATGTCTTAACGGAGCATGCTCTGCCCCAGGGCAGACAAGCAGAGGTCAGGTGATGTCACTCAACCTACTGGAAGCAGGAAATTTAAACATTTATCACATTATCATTTCTCACAGGCTACAGCCTGAGATGTAATTCAGGGCTCATTTTAAAGGAAAGACTCCAGACTTTTATGTAACCCTAACTAGTTTGGAGACCACAGTTGCCCTTTAAGTTGAAAAGTGATTCATGATACGTAATTGCAAACGAAAATTGCATCCTCTAGTGTTTCGCTTTTCATTCTAAGA
The DNA here is from genome assembly GCA_019447015.1 of Hymenochirus boettgeri. Lineage (NCBI taxonomy): Eukaryota > Metazoa > Chordata > Amphibia > Anura > Pipidae > Hymenochirus > Hymenochirus boettgeri. The sequence continues at coordinate 34,255,525 of CM033475.1, forward strand.
ATCCAAATTTCTCTCGAAGTCGAGAAAAGTGACACATTTATTTTAAATACTTGGTGATGTAGAGGAGCATTTATCTGTGGTTTTGCCTTAAATGTTCATAAGGCATTCATTGTTCAAATTTTGCCTTATTTAACATGCACAGTATATGAAATTAGCTAGGCTAATCTTGGAAAGGTGTGATTTGGAGAGCCACAGTGCTCCTTTATGAAATGCCATTGACTGAGCCCTTTTAGAACCAGATCACTGTGTTACATGGGGGAGTTTCTTTGTACCCCAAGTGTTAATCCCTTGTTGTTCATAAATTTATAGAAATGAACATTCCTGAAAGTTAATAGAATATTTTATAAAATAGAATGTTTCTTTATGAACATGTAATCCGTATGCATGTAAACACTCACATAAACCCATGTTTTATATTATATATGTTAATGACAAATCTCTTGAAGGTGGCAGTTAGATTTGTTCATAGTGGAAATTTTGCTATTTTAGTGACACGTTTTGGTACTAGTTGGTTTCTAGCATTGTTCTTTGAATTGCTAGTTACATTCACAACTTATCTACCCTGTGTGCGGACCTAAAATGCTAGGTCCTCGTACCTGGGAATTGATTAGATCATGTAGGATACTGAGGACACAACTCCTCTCTCATCCAGCCAAAGTGGGCGAGCTAAAGGATGTTCTGCCTATGGAATGATGCGTTCTTAAGAAGTCTGCCCACAGGTTGGCCTGCCTAGTAGGACTTTCCTGGAAGTGTCTTGTCTGATCTATCCTAAGCACTTTATAGTCTCACTCATTAGGTGAAAGTGGGTGGGTGTTTTTTACTTTTGTTCCCTGTCAAAGCATAAAACTTATGCGTGTGTGTAAATATAAAGGACGTTCTCCCCATCATTGTGCATATCAAATGCATTTAGCTCCAAACTGTAACTTTATATTGTATGGTAACTTGTATATTACTGCTTGTTTTGAACGTTGTTTTTGATCATGACACCTGCTAATTTGCCTGAGTTCTGCCCATTTAATGTGCAGAGATCCAGCCATACTTCCAAAGAGACAATTGTGTTCGCTTTTGACCAGAGGGAAAGAAATCATTATTACATGATTAGTGGCTTCGGTTAGGTGAGAAACAGCAGTATTAGAGAAGTCAGTTTGGATGAGCTGTATTAATTACCCAACACTTTCTGTCTAGATAATTCTATCAGTGACTTGGACACTGGTGGGTTACAGATTGCAATAAAAGGCTGATAAGACCTTTGTTCCGAAAAACATGAGGGGTAAAAAAGCAATGTCAAGCAAAATACATCACATCAGCTTTTCTCTGACAAACCAAATTCATTCCTTACGTAATTGATAACGGCCTTAGCCAATTATTTCACACATTACAATACACAGAGGTCCCCTTTACAGGTTCTGCACTGCTGTAATTAGCTATGCTAATATCTCCTTTATTGGTCCTAATATTGCTCAACACCTTTGCCATCCTAAAACCCACCGGAGCCCTATGCCCTGTCAGAATGGCTGATTATTGAGAAGGATAGCTTTAATCAAACATAATTGCAGTTAATTTTTCTCTCCTGCTCTCTGTTGCCAGCATCTAATGCCACGGACTCCTTGATATTCCATTAAATTACAATTAAACAGCCTCCTTTGTTTCTGATTGTCCTAAACAACGCCACAAAGTTCTGTAGCCATTTAAAAGAGAAGCTGTTTGGTCGTAATTGCTTCTCAGCTCACAAAGGGCCAATTTACACAATACCCATGTAGAATTTAAACAGCTCATAATCTAATGGATATTACACAGGAGCCTAACACTACAATTAAAATGATTTTCATCAGATAGAGAGGCTCTGGTTAATCAGCTTCATAAAAGTAAATAGAAATGAACTAATTCATAGCTTAAACACACAGAAAATGAACTGACTTAAGAGTTACTGTGTATCGGGAATGTTAAAATTTTTGTATGCATGCTCCCTTCTATACTCTCCATGTGTTCTTATTCCCATAACCCCACACCATCCATTCTTCTTCCCATATTCTATTGAATGCATGCTCTTTTCCATAGTCTCTATTGTATACATGTTCCTTCATATGCTCCAATTGCATGCATGCTCATTCCCATAATCTCTATTATGTGCATGCTCCTTTCCACACCCCTGTTACATACATGCTCTTTTCTATGATCTTATGGCATGCATACTAATTCCCATTCTCCATTACTTGCATGCTTCTTTCTACTCTTCTACTTTTTTATGCATGCTCCTCCTCATATACTCTACTGTGTGCATGCTCATCCCCATAATTTCTATTGTGTTCATGTTCCTTCTCATACCCTTTATGAAAAACTGTGACTGTAAAAAATAAATGTTCAGAAAATACTCTGGTAAATAAAAACTAAACAAATATGGGCATTACAATTGAAACAACCTGTTTACTTAAAAAATTGATATCTTTATTGCTTACTATATTGTGGAACCATCCTTCTTATTCACTGACACAAATCACCGCTTGTGGTATGTATGACTAAAGGCAATTGGTCCTCATAACCTTGAGGTAAAAACAATGACATTATACCATACTATGGCAATTTAGTTATTATTGGTGGATATGATCAAGAATCACAGAATTGTTTTTGTATTGTCTGTTTGTGTTACATGTATAAATAGTCTAGGAATATTCCTTTGGGTTCTCAAGTCTACTTTTTTTGGTTTAAGGTTACAACATCACACTGAACCAGCCATCATACCTACTGTATGTGAAAAGTGTATCATTTTACACATTGCTAATTACACTGGATGCAACTTTTTCAGCAGGAAACTGCCTTGGAAGGCCTTGGATTGGCATGTTCTGACTTGCCCTTTTAAAAAAAACAAACATCTGTTTCTATAGTAATTATAAGCTTGATATAATTTATATCAAGAGAACCAATGGTTCTGTGAAAAAAAATAAATCTTCCTGCCTAAAACCATGGACGCAAAATTGATTTAATAAAAGTTTTAATCGTTAAAAATTATGCTAATTTTGCCCCAACCAATCAGATCTTATTTAACATTTGAAAGCTAACATCTGATTGGTTGGGGCAAAATTAGCACAATTTTTAACGATAAGAACTTTAATTGAATATCCCTGTATATTTTGCTGCACATTTGTTGTACTACAAGAGAACATCTGAATTTTGTGATTGGAGGAATCAAGGGACTTATAAAGTTTTATTTGAATACTAACAAAATGGGAGCAAGGACAGAGGATGGATGTAGTAGTAGTATAGTGATGAAAAATCAAGGAATCTTATACTTAATTGCTATTTGTTTACTGCTAAGAGTTTATTACATGCATTTGCAACCAGATATTTAATGATAATATCTCTTCTGTTCTGACAAAGGTGTCTGCCTCCTCCTTCTGCTCAGTGAGCTTTTTATGAGCAGGGTAAAAAGCAACCTATCTTTGGCTGTAATGTCAGCAGTCAAAGTCCTTATTGACTACATGGAGGGAGGAGCCAGCTAATTCTGGTAGAAGCGAGGCAATAATGATTCTTAAATATTTGGTTAGTAATGCATCTAATTAGGTGCTGAATATATCAGTTGGAGTCGGGGGGCAGGTGACTGACAAGTGATCAGTTTTTAGTTTTAAGGATCGACATTCCCTTACATACTTGGGAAGCTTTTGCCAGTAGTGTTTTGAACATTGTTGTTTTTCCTTAGGAAGCCTGTAGCATTAGACATCCCAACTGTGCCTGATACATGATGCAGATTGTTATGGAAAACTAAAAACCAAACAGGCACTTATCACATGCGAATCTCACCACCAAGTGGGTGTGAAAATGTAATTTTAGGAGGGTGACTGCTCTCAGTGGTCAGAGGGATTTCTGATTGGCTCTGAACAAGCATATTCAAATGAGCAGGCATATAATGCATTAGTGTACAAGACACGGTAGCTATGTAAATAAACAGGTTATTTTCTATGATACATTAATATATTATTGTAGGAACCAGTTTCTTTTCATCTCTACTGAAGACTAGAGCCACTTCACAAAATCCGAACTTCACAAAACCCGGTCCGCTCAAGGATCCGCGAATTTTCGGAAAAATTCTAAAATTCGAAATTCCGCGAGCTGACCCGTTACAATGAAAAATATTCTCGAAATTACGAGATTTCGCGTAATTTCGAAAAACGGATTTCTCGAAAATACGAATAATCCTCGTAATCTCGAAAATTTTCGAAAATACGAGAAATCCGCGGTTCGGAAGTTCAGAAGGCGGAAAATCCGGAAAAGTCCGCCGTTCGCGAATGGGATAAATCCGCGGCGGATCCGGGTTCGGATCCGCGAACCGGCCATCCTACTGAAGACCTACATTGTTCAGAGTGGTTCACTAGATAACCAGCTTTTACCATAAAAAGATAGATATTAATAAAACAGGTGCCAAATGCCCATTTATCGTTCTTCCAAATCCTGGTGAACTCTCTGTCTTTATTAAGGATTTCTAAAGATTTTGTTTTCTATTGAAAATATATAACGATTTAGTTGTAATTCCAGCGAAATGTCCCGTCGTCCCCCCCTTAATGCTGATCTTCCACTGGAGCAGAGAGAAGCAAGTAAATAAAGCACATATTTCAAGCTTGATTTACTCTGATACCTACTGTGAAAGATTATGACTCTTTAGGGAAATATAGACAGGGTCAGGGAATTAGTGTTCCTAATGGTCATTTTGATAATGGTCCAACAGATGCAACTAGAAACATACTGTACACAATTACGTGTAATGCACTAATGACAGGTTGGAATTTTTTATCGCCTTCTTACCACCAAGCAGCAAATCCATGTTTAGAAGTAATAAAGAGTTTATTGGTGTTAAAGCCAAAGATTTTCTGACACAGGAAAGATTTTTTTCCCCCTTCATAACAAGAGCATTAAATCCTTTGTGTACCGGGGACTGAGAATGAGATATGTAAAAGCGCTTGTCAGATATTTCTTAAGAAGAAGCCAATTAAAGGGTAATAGAGCAAAGGAAGGGAATTACCATTTGACTTGAAACAAGTGAATGTTCAGTTCTAATACTGCAGAAATAGAATTACACCTAAATCGCTCGGTGTGTATTAATCAGATTTTTGCCAATAACCCTTCAGCTGCCAAGTTGCTGTAGGCCACCATGGAATGGAAGTCAAACTTGATGAAGATTTACACGTGGGTTTTGCGGTTGGATATAGGCAATAAATAGATGGATTAATAAGTCCCTTTAAAAAATGCCTCTCCACCAGGGCTTTGCAATTAACTCTGCCTGACTTATGTGTGCATAGAGTTTCTTGATTTCATACAATGGGATTTTATGTAAGGATGAACAAATCAATGTGTCTCTTGATTCACTTTATTTCACCGATTCGTTCTTCTTTAGGCAGATTTTTTTTAATGGTGATTTGAACTTCTAACTGATTTGCGGGAAGGCTGGATTTAGGAAATCCAAGTGGCATGAATAGTTCTTTTGGACCTATTTTGTAAATGTAGATATTCATTTAACATGTTGGAGGAGCTAATACATTTCCATGTGTATGGGGGTTCCAAAGCTTGGCTTGTTTGCTTTAGGGACAACCATTTTCTGTAACATTACATGAGGCACAGTTTGAGGTGTACTATGCTTTTTTAAAAAGGTAATTAAAGGAGAACTATAGTGCGAATAAAGGTTTTTTTTAAACTATTGAAATGAAAAGTACCTGGGGCAGGTAGGTAGGATTGGTACTTTCTACCTCCCAATATCATTTCTATGTGGAGTGGCTACATGAACAAAACTGTTTCTGCCAGGCCTCCTGAGTGCTTCATCCCTATCCTTAATACAGGAAGGCTCAGGGCACTAACCTGGCAGATGAAAACTGTGCTGTAGCTCCTCAATGAAACAATATTGGGAGCCTGCCCCAGGTATTTTTTATTTTTAAAAAGTTAATTTTTAGGGTTTATTCCTTTAAAGGTCACTAGAGTTTGAGCTAGGCCAAACCAGGTGTGTTTTTAAACTGTCTGATCTCTTAGACTGATTTGCTTCCTTAACCGTTGTAAATAAGTCTTCGGTGTTATTAATTCATATGAAGTTTTGAAATATTTTATGACAATTATGAGATTAAGTGACAGAATTACACAAAGATTATAAGTCTTCACCATGGTAATTTTGTGGAATAAAATGAAAAAAATTCTATTAGACAAGTTACTTATTTGTTAATTTTTCTTCGCAAAGACAAATCTTCTGTAGCCTTTTACACAAATTAAGACTGAGTTTACAAGATGATTCATTTTCAGATGAACTGCTTTTTAGTAGCTTTTCCAGCACATGACATTTGCTCAGAAGATTAGCCAGGTTGTAATGTGTGAAATAATTGCGCTACTCTGCTGTCCCAGAAGTGGAAACCTAATTGCTTGATAGGACTATAACTTTGCCCTGCTCTCTCTCACCTTGTTAGGTCATTTTTTGATGCAGTTCAAATGGAGTCTGGACGCAGGTGTGCCTGATTTACCTTAGAACAGAACGTGTGGCGTTTAATTGCATAGAAGTAGTTTGGAGAAATTGGTGGGTGGAATATCAAGTGACAAGGAGTGTTGATGATGTCATATGGTTGTTTAGATGGATGGGGAGGGAATATACAGTAGGTGTGTGATACATTTCATCTGCAAACAATAGAAACATAATAGACTTATGAATACAGGAATAAAGCAAAGATAAATATCTTCATTTGCTGCAAGGGAAAATATACAATTCATATTTTATTTTCTTACGTTAATAACATATTTATGTATTTTAGTTTATCTATGCAGTGCATTTGTTTATCTTCTTTATGGTTGGGCACCGACTTGACAACCTTGTCTGGGGCAAATATCGAAATCCAATGACCAATTTACTGATCAGAACAGGGATCTTTGAAACAAACAACTACAAAATACTGAGGTTCTCATGCTCAGCCCCTGTGTCCAAGGGGAAATACATCAATGAACTTTATTCTTATTATTAAAAAAACTTTTGAATTTTTTTTGACCCTAACAACCCCAAACATCCCCCCCCAATGAGTTTCATTAAACAGTAACAAATTACATGGCAACCTGACCTATTTCAGTTAACGTATTGCTTGTAGGAGAATGCTGGGAAATGTAGTTTTCAAACATCTGGATGGCTTCCGACTTAACGCAACTGTCAACATTCTATAAAAGTCAGATGCCAAGAATTGTTTTAATACTTGGAACCACAGCTGTTTTTAAGATTGCAACACACTTTTACACATTGCTAGACCTTACTTTATAGAACTTTGGCTATGATTAGGTAAAATTAGGTTAAATGTTAGTGCCTGGGGGACAGGATAATTATGTATTCAAGGTAAGAAGTTCAAAGGAAATTTAAACATGGATTTTCTGTTCTTGTTTAACAATTGCTTTAAAGCCACAAGTTGAAGATCAGTGTATTGAAGCAAAGGTGTACAATGTTTGTCTCTAGAACTCCAACAGTGTGAGATTTGGAAATGTCATTGTTTGAGAACAGGTGGCTCTGTCATTACCACAGTACATCTGTCAGATTGTCTGAGCCATTGATTGCTCCACATGTGCACACACAGGGAAATCTCTGGGTTATATGTGTAATCTGATAGACCAGATTTTATGGATGTTGAAATCCGATGACTAGTGTTTTAGTTACCCCTGTGGGCTGGTTTCCATGACATTAACAATGCCGGCAGCAAAATATTGGACAGGCTTGCAAAACTTTTTATCCAATAAAAAGTCAGCATTATAATTCATTGTATTTATTTAACATCTGTTCATGTTAAGAGTTTGACATACATACATATATATATTTATATGTATATATAAGAAAATCAAATGCACTCCTAGGTCTTGTCAAATTCCCAACATTTGACAAGAACGTTGCCTTGAATTTCGATGTATACACCGGTCCTCCTTTGCACCGCAGAGCTGCATATCCTCGTATTGGTATATATATATATATATATATATATATATATATATATATATATATATACTGTATATACCAATATACCATCTATTGGAGATTATCCACGATTCATAGTAAATGCAAAGAAGAAAAAGTTAATGTTGGCCATCCGCTATAACGGATATTTTAATCATTTAATCAATGAATGATTTCATTGATTGAAAACCAATGTAAGGGACTTACAGTTTCAATCAATATTAGGGTCTATTGTCTATGACATCCTTTTTCAATCAATACTAGAGTAGAATAGTGATTGCAAAATGATTGGGCAAGATATTAAAATAAAAATCAGAATTGTCTTATGGTGTATGGCCAGCTTAAAGGATAAAGAAAATAACAGCCTATTCGGAACATAGATGATTGTTGGAATATGTCAGTGGAGTCAGATCAAAGGAGAGTTCCCCCATTGTGGTCCTTGCTGCTCTGTAGCAACTCCTACACCCCATTGTGCCTTGACATCTATTAACCGAACAAGAGACGTGAGCTAGAGATGTTGCCTGTTAATATTTTTTAATTGCCATCATTTATGTGTCATTTTTATTTCCTCTAAAATAAACCGTAAATTGGGAAACTTTAAATGGATTTGCCCCTTTAACGTCTTGACTAACAAGCAGCAATGTTTCTTTTCTCATTGTTGGTCTTTCCATGCGCAATAAAGGACGATAAACAGATGATGCCTGATTATTACTTTGTATGAACAATTTCTCACGGAAAGGAAACACTGCGCTCATTTATGTCTATAGAAATGAAAGCAACGTTCTGTGTGGATAATAATCTGTGCTCTCATACTGACTGTTTACTAGAATATAAATGGATGATAAATCCATATAAAGCCCATATAAATGGGTTATATAAGTCAAAACTCACAGCAGGGTTTGCGCAACATTGAATTTCGCTCCGTTACTGATATCCTCCATAAACCGCTCAGCATTCCCGGCTCGGATTGTTCTGTTAGCGCTCTTATCCGTATCATCTTCTAGATTTAGTGAGGAAATTCAACAGTTTGAACCTTCTGAATGGGGATCAGTGTAAAGTTTCGGGGAGCATCTAGTTCGGCTAGTGGTTAATACACGATAACAAACCCTATTTTACAATATTAGTAAAGTAATGTAGTCAAGACGTGAGTGTGTTTGGAGGGTTGTGTGATAAACGTCCGTTGTGTATTTTGCGTGTTTGTGTTTCTGGAATATTAAAGGCTTCTCATCTTTTTGTTTCCTCGTTTAGATTCTTCCTGAAGTTTTTCCTCAAGTGTAATCAGAATTGCCTGAAAAATGCAGGAAATCCGAGGGATATGCGAAGATTCCAGGTACCCTGAATATGAACCATTTGTGGGATATAATAATGTCATATTACATTATATGGGCACGGTTTTTATCTGATGATGAGGAATGTAAGTTTGTCAGTAAAAAGCTAAATAACAGATGTTGGGTTTTAATAACAGTATATAGTAATGTAAAATAAATGGAATTATATTTATTAGTCATTATTGTACTCTCTCCTAGTTTACACAGAGAAATAAACTAAAGTCCATGCATGTGGACGGATAAAATTAGAGGTAAAAAAGCTATTGTGCTAATCTGCAGCAACCAATCAGATGTTATGTAACTCCTGTAACCCAGTATAAAGCTAAGTTGATTGGTTGCTACAAATTCTTGTACCTCCTATTGAAGCAGTCTGGTCTGGTTGTATGGCAGTGCAGTGTAAAGTTTGGCTAATTTACTATATAAACCGGACAATATATCCTGTAATTAGTTTCCCATCCTAGTATGGTAAGAGCATCTTCAGTCTAGAGAAAACATTTATATATATATATGCCAGATATATTGTATAATAACCTTGAACTTGCCAGGAACAAGTAGCCACAACTAGTCCCCCTTTGTAGCATGATTCCACATAGTAAGGCCTAGTGCACCCATTAAAGGCTGATAATTCTGACCAACAAATGTGCCAATTGATTTTGCGTAACGGTCAATTCAAAAATCAGAGACCACTGTCAATTTGGCCAATAAATTCCCCAATAATCAGATTTGCTATTGTATTGACATTGGTAAAACGTACATTCATAAAAGCCAAGGCCACATTAGACGGAACGATATCACGAGTGAAAAGTGCATGCATCAGGGCAATGCAATGTGGCCACCCATGTTGACATGCACTAGCACAAAACGTGAACAAGAAGTGAGAAACGCACTAGTGTGACCTAGCCCTCACTAAGCATTTATTTTTAATTTTGTGGTCTCAACTTTGATTGATTTGTTATGGCTAAATAAATCTTTGTGTTTTAGAAGTGAGTTTTGAACAAGTTGTTCTTTAAGATTTACTGCTGTTAAAATGAGAGCAAGGGAAGGAGATCTGTGGACAATGCTTCCAGTCAGCCTTTTCAGGACAGTTTAGATCACTGGCGAGATTTACCTTTTTACCTCTGACTTTGAAGCACTTAAAACCTCAAAAGAGGAAAATTTGTGTTTGGGAGGGAGACTACAATTCAGAGGCAACAGCAGAAGACTGGTAATCTATTGCACTCCCAGGTTTATCTGCAAAGTACTGTCACAGAGACCCCTTATACAGCATGTTTATATGTGGAAGAATAATGACAAATATAAATATCATGTTTACAAAAAAAATAGGTCTCTTACAATAGGAAGATGTAATGAGGCACTCTACTTACTGGACCATGCTCCCATGATGCAGTAATCATTGTCCAATCAATCCAAATATCCACAGCATTATACACCCACATGTACCAGCCCTTACAGAAAAAGAAGATATCGCACACATTTTAATTATTGAGGGGTTACAAGTCAGCCAAAGTTTTTGGGCTGATCTCAAATTAACATTGTATTATCAGACATTTTACCCACTTTAATAAATGCTTGATTTTCCTTCTAAAGCACATGCACAAAAAGGAAGGAAAGGATCACCCATTCTATTTCTTAAGGTGGCCAGACACATTAGCAATATTGGGTAAATCGGGATATACCTAATTTAGCTAATGTGTAGGGGCCAATTCCGACTGACCATAATGCTGATGACTGTCCATGTTCGGCATTATGAGAGCTGATACCATCAGCCTGTGTATGGCGCATGGCCGAGCGATCCCCATATCGCATATGGGTGATAGGTCAGTTCTATGTGTGCGGTTCCCTTTGCAATGTGCCAACAGTTACCAATGTAATCTGTCGGCACATTGCAATGGAAATCACATGTGTATAGCCACCTTAATTCAATTTCCACGCAGGACTTTACCTTAGGGCTAGGCCACTCTAGCACGTTTTTCCCTCGTTTGCGCACACGTTTCGCGCTTGCGATTGTGCCCATGATTTTCGATAAAATGGAAATCGCGAGAACGCGAAAATTCATGCGATTTCCGATGCGCATGCGATTTCCGATGCGTCCGTTCGCGTTTTGGTAACGCACGAGTTCACCATTTTTGGTGCGTTAATGCATGCATTTCCATAACGCAAAATGGCGAAAACGCATGCGCAAAACGCGAACGCAAAACGCACAAGAAAAGCGCACACAATTGCGTGCGATAACGCTCGTGATTTTGGGCGCGATTCCTGTGTGTTGCAGTGTGGCCTAAGCAGGAAAAAAATCTTTGCCTAAAAACACTCTGCACAAGCTTTCATTTCTCATGGTTTTCAGCTTCAAGTGCCATCGGTAATATTGATCCATGCGAGTAGTGCAGAAGGTCATACCTGGAATGACTAAAAATGTCCTCTTTGTCTTACTGATAGCTGAACAAGGCATCAGTCATTATTCTTTGGTCAGCAGTAGAACGGCTAGTTAGCAAAAGCAATTCTCCATGTCTATAAAGGATTTTCCCTGTGAAATATCTGACTCAATGTAAATGATTTTCACGTGTACAGTTGGCTCTTAGCTTAGGTAACAAGAGAGGGTTAACGAAGAAATGAATTGCTGCTTCTACTTCTTTTTTTTTTTTTTTTTTTGCTGAATTCCTTTATTTTCCCTTGGTAACTGACCTATATATAAATTGACACAGCAAAGACAGTCATGTTTTCTGCCTGCCTTTTTTATACAGTGTAGAGGGAAAAAAATAACAAAAACCCCCAAAACAAACTGCAATAGAGAAAATGGAGTGTCTATTTTCATTCTGAACCCGACTCACTATAGATACACAACGATATAATGAGAGCATATTGATTGTCTGAACCTTGGGCTCCATTCATTTCCTTTTTTACAGAATATTTTTATTGTATGCCTGATCCAGGGTGCTGGTTAGCTCCTCTCTAACATTTAAGATTTTACATTTGATTCTCCTTTACCAGGGGTGTAACTACCAGGGGAGCAGGGCCTGCAACAGGGTGGCCAATCTTCTTATTTTTCTTATGTCAGATATAGCCTCCACTCAGAAAACCACTGTAGATGAAGCAGAGATAAGGACCCATCATAGTTTTGCTGGGGGGCCCAGTGAATCCTAGAATCCTTGCAGATCATTTTAAACCAGGAATACACAACCAGTAGCCTTGAAGATGTTTCCATAATTACAACTTCCAGCATCCCCTAGCTTCTCTACTATTGCACACTTTACACTGTATATAGAAAGGCAGTGCATCTGTGCCGGGTCACAAGACTTGTTAAGGGCTTTCAAACATGTGCTCATAAACGTCTTACACTTTCCTGCATGATGTAATCATTTTCGTACAATCCAGCCTACAATGATGTTGGTATAATTATTCCCACATTGGAAAATGTTGGTCAGGCCTTTATAGATGTATGGTGTACATAACATGATTTCTAATTGCCTGTCTAGAAAATCATTTCAAGATTAATTTTATGAACCTTATTCTGAAGGTGGCATTGGTTAACGAGTTTGTAGATTTGCTAGTGTGTGCCTGTTTTTTTTGCTACAAAGCAACTGGAGGTTAAGAAAAAATGCCTTATCAATCATTTCTTTATGGCCTTACTCTGAACCTGAACACAATAATAGAAGTCTTTCACTCCAAAATAAAAGAGGAAATTCCATAGGCATACCAGGACCAGCCAACATCCATATGGAATTGAGCATGTACACTTATCATGGGAGTAAAAACTGTTTAGATTCTATTTTAGCGTTTCATTTGCAAACAAGATGGTTCTAGTTGGTAAGGCTACGTTCACACTACACAACAAAAAACGCATGAAAAAAACACAGTAAATGGCATTGCGATTTTTTTCAATGCATTTTTATGCATATGTGTTGCATTTTTATGTGTTTTTCAGTGAGTTTTTATGCAGTGCAGTTTTTTTGGGTTAAATGGCAAAAAATGCCATTTAACTTTTATTGAGTGCGTTATCGCGCTAAACTTCTGCGAGCAGGGTGTTCCAAAAACGCAACGCAGAAAAAGGCAGTAGTGTGAACGGTATTATGTCATCCCTATGTAATTTTCATGTCCTTGTCCTAATGCATGCATTCTAAAAACGCACCAAAATACAATAAAAAGCGTTTAGTGTGAACGAGCCCTAAATATAGCTGGAGCATTACAGGCAAGGAAGAACTTTTTGATATTTTAAACTCATGAAACATCCTTGAAAACCCTTTGGTGTTCACAAATATCATTTTGACCCAATTCTATATATTAATATTCTGTCTATATAGTTGTGTTGTGCCGTATTTGTCTATTTATTATAATCAGTATTTTATGTGATTGCTCAATTCTTAAAATGCTAATTCAAAAAACATTTTTTTAATAATAATGCATTTTTATACATTTCAAAAAATTTTTTTAAGCCATATCAGGTAAAGGTCTGGTAGAACTTACAGGCTGCTTCTGGTGCCTGGTGTGGAATAGCAGTGGTATTTTGCTATTAAATAATCTCTAAACAAACAAGTGATGAAAAAATATCTGCCTTGCTCATAAATATTTACACGAAACTGTTAATATTAAGCTGTTCAGTTCCAGCTAGAAGTTCCTTAACATAGTTAAAGGGCATGTCCACCCTTTAAACAAAAAACTGGTGAGTTATCTGCTCCCGACCCCAACTGCTATTTTTTCTCAGTTTATTACATGCATTTGTAACCAGTTATTTTCTGTTGGAAAAGGTATCTGCCTCCTCCCTCTGCTTAAAAGCTTTTTAAAAGCTTGAGCATGTGCAGAGGAGGCAGCAGGGGAATTAGCAGTCAATCATTACAGCCTTTATTGACTGCATGGAAAGGAGGAGCCAGTTTACTCTGCCAGAATTGAGGCAATATTTATACTTAAATATATGGTTTATAACACATATAATTATGAGCTGAATATATCATTTGGGTTGGGGGGAAGTTAATGGGCATGGGACCAGTTTTTTGTTTTAAGGGTGGATATGCACACTAATGTATAGAAACACAAAAAAATGTAATCAATAGTGCTGAAAACACACAAATCATTTTGGGGTTCAGCCCTTCCTGAGGTTCACGTTGTGTGGTTTCAGCTCTAGTCTTCTTGTCAATCTCTAATATGACATCAACTGGATATTCTTACTGTAAATATTCTTGTCTTTTGTTTCTCTTTTGCTTTTGAAACTTAGGTTGTTGTATCAACAACAGTCAATGTGGATGGTCATGTCCTGGCTGTTTCAGACAACATGTTTGTCCACAACAATTCCAAACATGGAAGGCGAGCACGCCGCCTTGATCCTTCAGAAGGTACGGCCCCTTCTTATCTGGAAAATGGTAGGCACACATTTACATGTCTTTTTATTTTTATTTTTTCAACCATACTTTATTTTGACTACACAATTACTTTTATTTTCTCACCTTGATTCGTTGACTTATCAGCCTGCCAATTCAACCACTTTTAGCTCATGGAAGCAGAACAAGGAGATGTTTCTGTCTAGTTCTAATGCTCCTTGTTTGTTACATTTTTTTTATTGTCAAAAGCATTGGGTTCCCAACCCATTCGTTTATCCAATCTCTCCATTATAGCTCTTCCTTGCTCTTTTCTCCCTCATGTTCAGCTTTTCTTGCATTTTTTATTTAATTTGATATGATTTGCTGAGGTACATTTTTCAGGTAACATTGACATCTGCTTTTTTGACACTTTGTAAAACATGACTATATATTATGAGGTCAGTTTCCTGCCACTGAGCAGAAAGTATGAAGTATATATATAAATACAACACAGAAATATGATTTTAAATTCACAAGCATTACAGGGCATGTCCACCCTTAAAACAAAAAGCTTCCCACAATCCCAACTGCTATTTTTACCAGTTTATTAAATGTGTTTATAACCAGATATTTAATGATAAGCTCTCTTCTGGCAAAGGTATCTGTCTCCTCCATGTGCTCAATGAGCTTTTTATAGGTTTGAGCATGTGCAGTGGAGGCAGCAGGGGGGAAATCAATTAATCATTGGTTGTGATATCAGATATCACAGCCTTGATTGGCTGTGTGGAGGGAGGATCCATCTTACTCTGTCGGAATGGAAGCAATAATTATCTTTATCAGTTGGGTTGAGGGCAGGTAACCAACAATTGACCAGTTTTTTGTTTTAAGTGTGAACATCTCCTTTAAATAATTTCTATTTTACATGAACTACAGGAGACTGTTTCATGTGATGGGATTCATATAGAAAAATCAGGGCACAGTTTATAATCTGCAATGCCACACACACAAAAAAGAAACAAACTTGTTTTTCTGCAATAATGACTAAGACAAAGAAGAACAAAAATATAATAATTAGAGGTTGCCCAGAGCACAGGAGTCATTATAGCCCATGACGTATTGTTTATCCCTCTTATATATGCACTGAAGGTAGGTGTATGTTTTGCCTAGCAACCAAGACTAATGAGGTGCACAATTAAGAAGGTTGAATCCTCTCCCTTAGCTTATTTCTTCCCCAGAGAGATAGAAACTGGCAACATTATAGGTTGAAGCCTGCATGCTCAGCCCTGTTGTGGTAGGTTTTTGGTACTGGTCCAAATGCAGCCTCCTCTAATGAGCTATTATGATCTTTTTGCAAA
>CM033475.1:34276437-34296437 GCA_019447015.1 Hymenochirus boettgeri
ATAGCTGATAACACCCCACGCTATCCGAGTTCAGACCCCGCCGAGGCACATCCCTGGTGTCGTAGAAGTGACACTCTCCTACAAGTCAAAGCAGTTCTGTAAAGGTGCCCCTGGCCGATTTGTCTACACTGGTAAGTTACAAACCGATATGAATATGTGTCATTGTTTTGTTTATGTCATGCAACACATATAGGCCAATCAGATGTTTTTTAACTGTACTAGATTTTTAAGAAGCTAACAACTAATTGGATGATGCAGGTGAATAGCAAACTTTTGCTCCTCTTAATATGTAAGCCCCTAATGTCTACAAGTTAAAACTAATAGGCCATGTTAATAATAACATGGTAAGTGTTCCTTTACATATTCATACAGACACCTACATGCACTAAAGTGGTCTCAAGATGATATAACTTGCATACCTTGAATTTGAGTTAATGGCTCTCGTAGAAGATTTTTGTAACAAACAATGCACTTGACTCGAAAGGAAAAACAAATAATATGGACTATGAAAAGGGAGAGACTGTAGGCATCTGTTTCCTATCAGCCTATAACTGTGCACCCAGCCTGACTTTACACACTAACATTTAACCTTCTCAGTGTGAGTTGGGCTACGAGACCTCCAGATAATGAAACAAGAGAGGAGGCGAAACCCAGACAACTGAGTAAAGCACTTCAGTCTGAAGTGTTCAGTAAATACAAGCAGAATAAGGTCCCCTTTGCTCTAAAGGTCTCTACAGTAACAAATACTGACTGCACCGCTTCTCATTAAGAAAGGACAGCCCCTCGGCGATCCCCCCGCACTGCTTACTCCTTTTCAACAATTATAAAGATACAATTACCTTGGGAGAATGTGGCAGTTCAGTTGATTAGCACGGTGAATTAAAAGAATGAGTCACAAACGACATGTCCAGCTCTTTTTCCACCGGCCCTTTCCTATTCCCAGCGCACCTCACCCCGTTGTAAGAAGGTCAGAAATTAGAGAGAGAGATAACAATTTTCAAGCAGCTAGCACTTAGGAGAAGAATTAACAATCATTCTGTATGTAATTGCCAGTTAATAGTAAAGTGGCTTCTAGATGGTAGCGAACAAGCTGCAATACACGGGTACTTAGATAAGATTATATTCATTTTAGAATTTTACAGCTTGCAAATCATGCACAAAATGGGATTTTTGTTTAAAGGTTCATTACAGCACTTGAAATATTAGAGTGTTAGGCTTCTTAAGGATTTTTTTTCCCCCTTCGTAATCCATTTCACCATAACCAATGATATTAACTGAAAGAAAAGTTCACTGGTAAAGAAATCTTTTGTCATTGGTTCTAACATTGTAACATTGTGCACCAGTGATAAACAGGATTGCAAACAAAGAAACCCCCCTCTTCCCTTTGGATAAGGGTGTCTAAAGGCATTAGACCGATTCATGACATTAGACCGATCCTGCCATAACCACCTTTCCGTACTTTTTTGCAACCGACATGCGACCGCAAAATGAATGGGATTTGCGATTGCATGTCGGTCGCAATGAAGAATGGGAAAAGCGGTTCCGGCAGGATCGGTCTAATGTCATGGGATCGCTCGGTCGGGTAAGTGATCCCACGACATTAGACTGATCCTGTCGGAATCGCCTTTCCCGTAAAGGGTAAAATCTTTCTAGTGTATGGCCTCCTCCAGGCTGGGTACACACGAGGCGACATTTGGCCTGGCGGACCATTCGTAACTAGCAAGCGGTAAGCCGAGATAAATCACTGTTGGTCACTTCAAAAGTAGCCAAAGCCGACAGTTCGCCACACGATCGGGCATGATTTACCAGCACACCATCCAGATTGGACAAACAGGCGACCAATCTCGGTCAGCGCCGTTCGCACACCATACGATATTTTCAGCCGACCGATACATGGTAATATTAGTGAGCCAAAAATATTGTATGGTGTGCCAAGCCTAAAGGGCAAGCTCTACTATCCTCAAAATGTGTTACAATTCTAAAGATTTGTTTTTGTGCCTGGCGGCAGGTGATTTTTTCTGTCTAGACCTTTCAGAAAATGTGCCAAGGCAGCAGATTCTATGCTGTTTTTATTATTATTATTGTGGATTTATATAGCACCAACATATTCTGTAGCGCTTTACAATTAATGTATACATTCACATCAAGCCCTGCCCCGAAGAGCTTACAATCTAAGCACATTTATTTGACACATACAACCTATCAGTATGTCTTTATTATTGTGGGGGAAACTGGAGTGCCCGGGGAAACCCACGCAAGCACAGGGAGAACATACAAACTCCTTGCAGATGTGTCCAAGGGTGGAATCGAACTCAGTACTTCAGAGCTGAGCCACCGTGCTGCCCAAGTTAAAATTTACCTCTCAACTGCGCCAATTTCTAAGGGACTGTCCTGTTTATTGCATCTGTCTATTTAGGCACATGATTGGCCAACATTTACTGACATGTCCGATGGTTGGTATCTCTGTATAACAACATCTGTTGCTACAGTGAATATCACCTCCTCTTATATAGATACAAGGCTCTACAGCTAACTATTTTAATCTCATCAAGAGTATCATGCTGTTTGCTGTGGCCTTCTCTCTCCATTGCACAACAATAGTTTGAAATGTTCCTCGTTGTTTCTTCATTGGTTAAACATTGATCATCCTGACAATGATATTAGTTGTCTGCATGAAATATAAATGAATTGGTGCCCTTTCTTTGTTGGCTCTTAAAAGAAACACCTGAGGGAGGCTCAGCTTGAAAATTAAAAAATATCAATAACTCAGCACAGTATACTTACTGATCACTATTTTGTTATGGATTTGAATTGTAAGGCTTTCTATTCAGAAGCCTTTTCTTTAGGATTAGAATCAGTAATGGATAAAGTGGTATAATGTTTTGTGGGCCTGTGTGCTTAATCTGACCAGTAAGGTGCATATTGATGCCTTAAATTCAGTTAAAGGGCATGTTCACATTCCCAACTAAAATCAATACCTTTAGAACACCCCAAACCTAAAGACCACAACATTTAATTTACCTATCCCTCCTATGTCCCCGAAGAGAGCAATTCTTTTTAACTATCACTGGCAGCTCTGGTCCATCTAGGTAGCAGCCTTCAGTGATGTCACAGCCAACCATAAATGCATGTACAGCTTTAAAGGAGGCTTGAACATTCTGGGTGGCATGTGTCAAGTGTCAAGAAGAATTTCTCTCTTCAGGGACATCAGAAAATAGCTATGTATTGCTGTTTTTATTTTTGGGGGGCCCTGGAGGTAAGCTAATATTTTAGTAGGCGTGGACATGCCCTTTAATATTTTACCCAGTATTCTTCTTTAACTTGTTGCACTGAATATAATTTGTCATTGAACCTGCTGCTTCTGGATCCTACTTCCTGAGCCCCCTACCCACTGGGTATATACACAGACACTCTGGGAGCTCTCTACTATGCGTCACGGCCCCCCATGGATTAACAGGAATGCACATTACTGTCCCAGTTTACCAAAGCAATGCTCTTCCTCTGCACACAAATAATATAGATTAATGGTTCTTTACATAAGGGTATTTAATTGATGGATTCCCTTTTATTAAAAATAAATAATCACGCTGCACATTTATGAATTTAATTCCATAATATACTCTGACTACCCTCTTTTTAAAAATTAAGTAGCTCTATAACGCCTGCTGCTACATAAAATAAGATCTCCCCCCAACAGGTGATATAGCATAAGTGTTTATTTAACTGAACAGGGTAGAAGTTAATGAGGTTAATGTTGTTGAGGTGGCTCCTAGAACAGCACTGTGACCGTGTCTGATTAAAGTAGCATATACAGACGGACACATTTTATAGTAAACGGAAAGATAACTCTGTATTTCATATATTTTTTGACCCTTCCTCCTCAGTGCCTCGAAGGAGGTCTGGAGAATAAGACATTCCATTTGTGCTATTGCACAAGCAGACAGTTTGTCTTAATCAGTGACACCCATTTACTAGAATTGCTTAAAATGAACTATACCTCATATAGAAATCGCACATTTCGAGCTGTTCCATTCATCATGTGAAAATTGAGGACCAGTAAACTTTGGTGTTCCTCTAGCGGGAACGTAGACATGCATCAAAATGTTAAAAAATGATTGGTGAGAGAAGACTGTCTGCCATTTATCAAAGAAGGGAAACATTATTTGCTAATTTCCCAAGCAAGTCGGTGACAAGGTAGTTCGTCTCTGCGCCCATAGAAACCAGCATGGCCTTTCCGTTATTAGTAGAAGTCAAGCGCTTTTTTCTTGGTGCTAACAAGATACATTTGTCTATCATCGCAACACACTTTATTTTTATTTTATTATTTTTTCTTTTTTTTTTACTTCTCCACACCAGTGAGGAAAAGGCTCTGGGTCCATTTTTATAAGAGGAAAGTTTGTTTATAATCAAGTTGGGGTAAGTCTTGTAAGAAGAGCAAAAAATGATAAATCAAGAACTTTTCAAGTCAAGGTGACGATATTGACTCTGCTGCACCAAAACTGACATAATGTAGCCGTCAGTAGACGGTAATTTATCTTTTTTAAAAAAGGACAAAGGGTCATTTACGTTTCAATCAATACAGGGTTTTTTTTTGGGGGGGGGGGGAAGAGTAAAAAATTTAAAAAATGTGTTTTTATTTCTAAGCTTAAATCTGAAAAAAACCTTTTTTATGGAGGATTTTAAATAAACGCATGCGAAAACAGAAAATGCGAGCAAATAATAGCAGCCATGTTACTTTATGTTCTTTAAAAAAACTGCTGAAAGCATGAAATCCCCATTTAGCATAGCCCATACCCCCCGCGGTTCTATTTCATGACTGGTATGCAGTTTACAAGCAAGCAATTTAGCATTGCACTTTATGGTAAAGACATTAAATTGTTCCAATTTTATTTTACTGCCCAATGTTTAAATTTACATAGGCAATCATTTTGTTAATGAGGCTTTTAGTTGAATTAGTGGGGATATTGTGTGTTTTTTTAAAAAATATTAAATGGAATATGTACTTATGACAGTAAAATAAAATAGGCGAACAAGTGTAACGTGCTTATATTTTTTGTTCACTTAGATCTAGGAAGGGGCAACATTTTTAGTTAAAGATTGGTTGATCGGAGGCATAAGAGCAGCATCATGTGACAGCGATTGTGGAGTGATTACAGCTCAATTTTCTTGCTACAGCTATTGGATTGAGCTAAGACAATTACAGTATGTTTACACACTTGAAACAAGACGTTTAGTTATGGTTTATTAGAACAATTTGAACCTACAGTTACCAATGTCAGCCCTAGAGCTATAGAGCATCATGTAATAAAATGTCCTATCTATTGAACTGAACTTCAAAGGAAAGAGTAAGGCTTATAGCAAGATGTTATATTACCTTTGTGGAGCTAATGTACTTGTCAGAATGCTATAGGATAGTGGTTTAAAGACTGTTGGCGGTTGTTTATATAAGCATACACATAAACTGTATAATTATTGCAAGAAAACTTTTTAATAGTTTAGATTGAGACTTGTTAGGATACTTCAGTATTCTCAAGGCAACTTATTTTTGTTGCATACTCAGTTTCTGATTTGCAGAACAAGAAGACATTCTTGGCTTCCTATTGTAAGGCTATTGTAACTCAGCAGGGTAAATGTCAAACAAGGTGTTTTGATTGCCACAAACTTGTCTGGAAAAACTACAGTGATCAAAAATGCCTTGAATGGCTGGCAGATGGTTCTGCGCCTCTATAGAGGAATCTTGCTGCTTAGGGCACACAAGAGCAAGTATCATAGGAAAACACAGATGTCCGAATTCTCTTGTGTTCCTGGCTCCCATGAGTACTAAACAGTTTCATTCAAACACATTTTCATCCATTTTGTATTTTCCCTATTATGATAAATGATAAAGGGAGGGATGGAAATAATCTTTAAAAATGAGCAGAACAGTTTAGAAAACAACAATTGTTGAATTAAAGGCGATAGTGGGAAATTCCAAATAAAGTAGTTTCCTTAATTTTTCAATAATCCATCTATAGTCTTTATTCAATATAGCCAATCAGAATAAGGCTCTTCATCTGACATATCTGCCATGTGGCTTTCATTGATCGTTGATTTCATTATTTTTGGTGAAGACACAGAGCTGGAATATTGAATTTCCATTGAGAAAAGACTGGGTTCCAATGTCCTGAATGATTGATCCCCTTCACAATACTTTTGGGCAATAAACAATGATACATAAAAATAACTTTGCCTTATCACATTCTAATTCAGGAAGTTCCTACAAGTTTCAAACAAGCCAATTGATGTTCCACTTTTCAAAATAAGCCAATGGATGTTTGTTCTCCTAAATATAGGATGTTGTTAAAGTAATACAATATTTAAAACTCAAAATTGTTATTAATAGTTGTATAGTATAGTCAGAAATGCTTTCAAGCCTTTCCTTCATTTTTGGGGTAATGCATTTTTTAAGGTCTCTTCCATTTCAAGCCCAGTAGCTTATCACCACCCCCGATGAAAGTCGTCCAATTTTTCAGTTGTCAACTATAAATATTATCAAGCAAATCTCACTGCAATTTAGACAATAGAAATGTATTTTTCAATCATTTTATCTGCAATAACTTTTGAACGATGCGTCTACCAGAAATTGCAAATCCCTTCTTTTTAAATCAGCTGCAAGAGCTCAACAGCCTATCTGTACTGAGAAGGAAGATTACATTTCTTACTTAAGTGGTTATCCTACCACTTTCTGTTACAATAGAGTTCATTGTTGGAGTTGTGTTCCTGTTGCGTGTGGCAGATATCTTGCTGTACATTGTCACTGCTCAAGTTGACTTAAAGTGGATTTAAAGTAAAATACTAAATTGCATTTTTTCTGGGCTGTTCTCAGACTAAAACACGCAAAATATATGTCTCCTATATTATTGCATTTTTACTGTATTCTTAGAGAAATATCAATGACATAATTTTCTTTAAAGCATTGTCTCAGCGTAGTGTACAGCTGCTTTTGAAACCTCTTCTAGGATGATGTATACCAGGTGAAACTCAAGATTCATCAGATACCAAATAGCTGTAGTAACAAATATGTATGCAAGTAAGGTATATGCAATGATATCCCTGGAATACCCCCTTCAAATTTAAATTGCACCCACTCACCGTGACACTGTACCCAGCAAGTCTGATGCAGGCAGATGCTACATTCTGCAACAGTAATGGGTTAAAGATGAATACTAAGCCTGTATAACTGCCACCAATATTATTTGAATAAATAACAGCAATAGGAGCCAATACTACAAAACTGCTGTATAGACCAAAAGAAAGAATCCACATCCTTAAGGTTGCATTATTTAAACTGTTTTATTTTTGTGTCAAGAAGAATAGGATGAAATCCTCTTTTACATTTTAACACTAAACAGGTTGTAATAGCCTGTAGGTTGTAGACTTAGTAAGTCAAGGATATTAGTCCTGCTTGAACAAGCCAGACTGCCTTGAGATGAGTGATGCATTCAGCCCTTCCATTTCATTGTGTTTCCTATGCACCACACTATGCTTGGCTTATCCTGCCGAGTTCTGTGATTGAAATTCATTGCCAAATTTATTGAGAAATTAATGAGAAAAGCTGCAAAGTATTGACTTGGAGAGGAAAACACAACTCATCTTGAATGAGGAGGAAAATTCAGCAATAATTTAGCCACTATTGATTTTGCCCTGTCCATGTATTGATCTTCATTTTACAATATTAATTTGCACCTGCGATCGGCTGCAAGGGGAACTGATTTCATTTCTTTGTAGTGTTAATGGACAAAGCGTTAGGTGCGACTACCAAGTGCAGGTACTACAAGTCACCTCTGAATGGGATCATTTTCCCCCCCACCTATACCATCTTGTTACAGAAATAGACTAAAATTAATTTTTTTTATCCGACAAAATATTAAAGCGAAAACCTATGTGAAATATATACCACTTCCCAGCCCCGTAGGCTGTAATTCATCTGCGCCTGCAACTATCAGCTGCCTAGGATTCCAACAACTTCTCATCATCATGCCCACATCGGTTCAAAGTTCATGAAATTTCTATGAGCATTGATCTCTCCGTATTGATTTTTTTTTTTTTTTTTGCAGCAGATCTTTGAAATTTTAATTTCCCCAGCATCTGAATTTCTTGTAGATGAAATGCACTTGGTAGAGACAGTGGATGATAAAGTGAAAGGTTTAACATCATTTCCAAGCTTAGAATAAGGGGCAAAGAGGCAGTTTTCAGACATTGTTGAATGCTTTTGAGGTTAAATGATGAAGATTTTATGATAAAGGTAATTAAGTCAAAGGGGAGTTTGCTGTCAGTATAGCAGCAAGTTTTGTAATGCAACTTTTCTCAGATGAAACCTATCAAGGGGAAGGAGTCAGATGATAAGGCATTCTTTACATCACAATCATTTTTCTCACCACAGTCTATCATTGGTCAAGTTCTCTAAGTTATAAATCAGTTGGACATTTAATAACCTCAAGGTGATATAATTGTTCTTGGCCTTTTCCCAGCTTTTGGATTCAGCTGTTTAATATATAAACTAGTTGTCATCTTACAACGTTTTGTCATGGAATGAACTAACGCCCTCTAGAGGAACATATTAAATTGAGTGATTTTATTTTATTAAATTGCTACCCATACCCAGCCCGGGTTAATATTTAACAAGGGGAAAACTGCATAGCTTGCATCGATTTCACTTGGGCGTCCCTGTTAGAAAGAATTCAAGAATTGTATCTTTTTTAACCTCCCCCTTCCCATTTTAATTGAAACTCTCTCTTGTCCTTTAAAGGATCTGCAGATGCTGTTATTATGTAGTTAGGCAGCTAATGTGAAAAACTGCCTCATTACCAGGATCTGTTTGTAACTAGAAAACTACTGCATTATGACAAATGCATGATTTGGAAGTTACAGGAAGATGATCATTATTGAAATGAAACTGGAACTCATTTAATGGCTGATACCAGCAGCTGGAATGAAGCAAATAAATGTCTTCCTGTTATTACTATTGTTGTAGTCAGTTTTTTTTTTTTTCAGTCCCAAGGAATCTGCATCTGACACATATTTTCCTACTATCTCTTTTCTGGCCGCACACTTCTTAAAAACAATGGATTTTCGTTGCTGAATGAGTCTCACTTCCTTCATTGCTGTTTTTCTTTTAACATGTTTAGTGATAGAAGTTTAATGGAATGTTGGGTAGATTCACACTGTTAATGGAGAGGTCTGAGCCAGGCACCAGACTTCAACTGACTATTTGCTGTTTATTGCAAAATGTGTTGATGTTGATAGGGGCCCATGATAACAAGGCTGCTGTCCAATATCTGTTTTCCAAGGCCTAGAGCAAACGGTGCATTTTGTTCCCAAAGACTTTGTAGAGGCTTCCAAATTATAGAGTTAGAACAGTTGTACCCTGTGATGTGCCCTGGCTAGGTCAGGGGCTACAGAACCACTAGGAAAAAGAAGTTTTCTCATTTTCATTACAGGTACTTTAGTAGAAAAGTGACAATGAATAGACAGGTTCTGCCATGAAATAACATCAACATTTTTAATATATCAACATTGGTCCATCTGCTATATATCCACAAGCTGTAGCACACATTGTATTTCAGGTAACCTGGCATCTGGTAAGGGTAATTCGGAAACAGACAAGCAGTCAAAGATTATAAACCCTTGTCCAAATGTAAGAATTCTTAAAATTCTTTTAATAATTAGGACTGGTACTAGGACAATATTTTAAAGAACAGCACAATCATGTTGGACAAAATATCAACCAACCACCAGACTAAAGATCGGTTTATCGATCAGTAGGTCTATAGTTGGCATATCAGGCCATAGTAGACCAGGGTATACCAGGCCTTAAACTAAAAAGTTAAATAAAGACAGAATCCTTACTACACCCCTTAATTCTTCTCACAACCGAAAGCTTTTTGGGTTATTGGAAATTTAATTTAACTAAGATAAGATGAATAATCTACTAATCACACATGAACCCTGTTTATGCTTTTTTAAATGTACAGATATAATTAAATGGTAATAAACCACAAAATGGATTCCCTAAAGCTATGTGAATATTAGAAATCCCAAATTACCTGTTAATACCATGTTTGAGGGTTAGTGCTGCCATTTTGTTTCTTTATAGAGATGCTGCTGAAAATGCACTCTGGGGGCTGTAAGTTTATTGATAAACTAAACAAATTAGTTAAGGACATGTTGAACCAAACAGACTGTGACAGGACTCTCCCATTAATCGAATTCAGGTGGGTGTTAAGAAAAACAGGCCTAGCGTGGAAGTTGTTTTGTATTTTCAATTGGAGCTCGAAAATAGGTGAAGAATATGTTATCAGTTATCATGAGAAATATTGCAGTGGTCAAGCCAGTAGAGTTTCCACAAATCATTCTTTACAGAAATCTCTTTACATGGAATAATTTAGTCTAAAAAGGATCTCTTAAGCCATAGGGACATAGATTCCTATAAATAATCAATACCATGTTTCTGGAATTGTGGACATTTTGCGTTGGCACACAGAATATTTGGAAAACCATGAATTTTTTAAGGATAAACTCAGAGAAACAAAATCATTCTATGTGCTGGAAAAAGACAAAACATAAAATGTATGAAGAAAAGGACTGTTTTATTTTTAAATATAAATACTGTATCATGAGTGATGATTGGTTGTAGTAGCAGTCATATTGTGGGAATCCTTGCTTCCTCTGCTTAACTGATGGCAATGCAAGCTCGCATAGATGTGCCACTAAAGGCCCATTGGGATGAAAGATTCCTGTTTTTTCCTGCATTAGAATTCCATGAATACCAAAAGAGGTCTAAAACACAAGGCTCATGCACGAAAATCTGTGTTTGCCGCTCTACATTCATCTCCAGTGTCCTTTCTGCGTGGCTGGTCTTTTAGACTGTAGCAGGGTATATCAGTAAGAGTAACACTCTATAACAGTAGCACTATATAAAAATAATCACATTATCTTATCTTCGTATAAAGACCTTGAGACCTATGTAATTGACAGAGTCTTCAAAATGGGATTCTTCTGAATGAATAGGGAACAGTTCAGGCCATTAGATAGGAAAACCCTTCCCACTCCCTTATTGGTTTATTTCTAGTGTAGCAGACAGATTTAATAATTTCTGGTCACAGCTGCAAACTAATAGCTGGATACCATTCTCTGCTGCCACATTAGCTTCAGTAAACCCAAGCTGAACTGACATCACAGAGCGTTAAAATTTTTATCAATTGCGGTGTGATTAATCCCCCAGTACACTGGAATGACTAAAATATTTAGAATGTTTCTTCTGTCATGGTTTAATGCATGTAAAACAACCAGATTAACTCCAGACCACTCAGATGTATTTAAATATGTATTCTCCTTGAGCTATAGGACTCTTTCTGCATGTAGGATCCGTTGAGTGTATTTGGTCATGTCAGACCCCATTTGTTGAATCCCAGCCTGGATACTAGCCTGCATATGATAACAGGATATCTGGATCTTTCAGAGGTTGTCACATTGCTTGCCTCATTTGGCATAGAATGTGATTCCTGCTATGCTAGCCTCTTATTCATTCAGATTTTATTGCTGTGTAATTTTCTTATTCTAAAATAAAAAGCTTTTCGACAAAAATGACTATGCATTAGGCTGCAGTAGCCTATCCAAATGGATATTAATACCGTTTATCTCTAAAAGGAGCGAATAAATGTATTTGAAACAGATAAAAAGGCTTCCCATTAAAAAAAAGGAATGTTAATATCTGATGGCATAGTTAATACAGAGAATTTTCACAAGGGAAGCGTGTTTTATTATCTTTCGTACGACAAACTGCTAATCTGACATATCTTAAATTCTAGAATGGTTTGAAACGCCGTTTTCTGATTGGTTTATGTTTTTATTAAATTTAGAACACAGGAAATTATAATTTGGCTTAGGGAAGTAGATTGATTTATTTGTAAAGTTTTAATGATCCGATTTAAAAAAAAAACAAAAAGAGTGATGAGATATTTTTTTAAATGGCTTTGTGTGTATGGATTTTATGTGACATTAATTAAATCTAGGGGACAATATAAGGAGATTATTAGTGTATTATTACCATTTTTCTTTCAATTAAAAGTATTTTATTAAGTGATGACATAAATCACTGACGTAGCTTCAGGAAAAATCACAGACACAGACGTTATTAACATATAGAGAAAGGCTTATTTAATAAAGGTGCAGAAAATTGTCTGTTCTATTAATTTGCTGCAACCAATCAGATGATACCATTTGACTGGTTTACTGTGGTTAGAAAACCTTTGATAGCCTCTGATTGGTTGCCATAGTCAAACAGCATGGGGAAAAAATTGCACCTTTTAAAAAAGCCCCAAAACTAGTTTAATTCTTTTCATTTTAATTTTTTTTTCCATCTAAGAATTAAAGTTACCCAAGGTTCCTTCTCTAATTATCCACGAGGTCAGTAAGCAAAATTGGGAAGAAGCTGGAAGATCAATACAAATTATCCCTGAGCAAACCAGTGCTGACAGTTTGAATTGCAGCATATGTTTACCCAAAATCAGGCAATTTATCTTAATATCAGCAAAGTAATGCAGTGCAGGTTAAAGGTCAGGCAATCTCTCCACCTCATAATTACCCAGTTCTAAAACAGGAAAGTAGTATTGATTGGCCTAGCTCAGTACTGTGTTACTGGGACGTGCCAAGGCTGTGCCCTGGCTCCACTGGACTCTTGGCTTGTAAACTCGACACGCTAAGGATTTATTAGATGTGTGCGAAAGGTCTTGTGTTTTCTACTTTACTTGTAGATTTTGCCAGTGAAATCCCAACTGCTCCACGTTTTGTCAAACAGCAGGGAGTTAGTTCATTCTTCTTTTTTTTCTTTTTCTGGAATGCTGTACATTAGATCTGCTGGCAGTTTTAGTTAAACCAGGATAAAAGTTTAAAAGGGAAACTAAAGCACTTTTTTTGATGTTTGGTAACGTTCTTTCTTTTTATTCATTAAAGGGCAAGTTCACCCCTCAAATGAAAAATTGGCTATTGGTAAATCACCCCCAAAATACAAAAGTCATGGATGTGACAGATGACACAACCAGTGACAGAATTCTATTCTCCTAGCTGCCTCTTTTAAGCATGTGCAAGATCATAGCTAGCTCAAAAATTCCCATCTTCTTAGTTTTACTATGACAGATATAGCATCCTCCCAGAAAACCACCGCAGATGAAGCACAGATGGAGCCCCATCATAGTTTTGCTGGGGGGTCCAGTGATTCCACTGTTTGACTGTCTACACAGGAAAGGAGAGAAGATACAATGGGGCTTATTTACAAAGAGGTGCTTTAGTCTTAATTGGCAGCAACCATTGAGATGTTTTCTAACTGTAGAATACCAGTAAAATGTTAACATTTGATTAGTTGTTGCAGATTAAGAGCGCAGGAAAACTTCTGCTCCTCTGTGAACACAGGCTGCCCTAAAGACAAACTCCAGGACACATAAAGCCCTGCATGGAATAAGCTAAAGACTATTGCAAAGAAACACTGCTCTATATCACTGCCACAGTAACATTGACACTAATTTACAAATGACAAATTGCCCTTAAGAAAGCATAGAAACTTACCAGCTTCAGTAAATTTGAATGCCCATTAAAATGAGCTTAGGATGGGCCACAAGTACATGCCCAGTTCCTGAATCCCTTGACCCAGCAGAGTCTTTAAACTGCTGATCCATTTTTCAATGAATATACAGAACTCTTGAGTGTATGTGTGAGTGTATGCGTGTCTCTTATGAGTCATCCATGGTGTTCTGGACTAGGAGACTATCAAGCCACAGAAAAGTGACAACTTAATATGAGAGGTCTAAGTTTTGGGTCATTGTTATTTTAAATATTAAACATTAATATTTCTGAAAGGTTGTAGTGGCTGTAAGATTTCTATAAATGCATCTTAAATAAATGGAAATCTCTATCCTGAGATGAAAGAGCAAAGTTATTACATGTCATAAAGCTTTTGAAAGCTTGCATTAAAGCTTCCATAGCCTGTCAGTGCCATTTGCATGAAATCAATAGCATCAAGCCATCTATCTTTTCTGATTACCTTTCATCACAGCAGATTCATTAAGTCAAACAGTCACAGTAATTAGGCAGATACAGAGGAAATGGCCAAAAGTATCTGAATTCTATATTTTAACACAGAGGCTCATGTGGATTTTTCACCATTGTGGCTTTGTCTGAGTATCTGCAAGAAACAACCCACATTTGGAAGTCACTCATTGTTTTCATTAAATATCAATGGTTCACTCTTGTGGCATCTAACGGTAAAAACACCATTTGTACCTCTGTCCTCAATGTTACAACAACTGCAGTACAGTACCGGATTTCTTTATTAAATAAGACATTCCATAAAGACATTTCTTGGGTTCCAGTGTTCCAGAGCAAACAGCGTTAGCCTTAGGTAGGCCAACCTAAAGACATGACGGATGGTCCCCAAAGTCAATGTTGACAGCTTCTGATGATTAATGGCTTGATTATGAAGCGGTCCTACACATATGGAATTTGCATTGCAGTTACAAATTTTTGCCATGTCACATATGCTGAGGTTTTTTTTTTTTTTATTGTAGCCCTTACTATTTACAGAAGAAAAAAAAGGGTGAAATCACAGCAAAAGCCATGTCATGTAAAATCAATACATTGGATCAATTCTTTATTAACAAGAAAATGTCTTACTTCTCATTGCTGTGTGGACCTTTGTCTCCGGAATACATGATGGAATGTCAAATCAAATTGCAGTCTTCAACTTTCTGTCATGTTCCCGAGTTAATATGCAGGAGATTCCTTGCGAGATGTAAAGTGCTTGCTTCCAGATTGTTTCTAGGATGTTAGTTATGATATTTTTTAATTTGGTAGCCATTTTTTTTTTTTTTTAAAAGAGGAATGCACTGAGATCTACTAGACTGTAGACAGTCTTAAATTCAACTATGTTAAAGTGATTATTAAGTTTTGATGGACTTTTTATCAGAAGATAATGACTGGCATTAAAGTTAAAGGTTAAAACAAGATCCCAATACATTGAAGCCTGACTATTGTTCAATTATATAGAAATGTAATAGTGGCTCCCAGTGCATCACCCTGATACTATGCTGAAACAAAGGAAAATGTTGAAGCTTTGTGCAGCTCCATGTTAATTTAGATACCCACAAAAGTCATCAGTTTTGGCTTCATAAATTGTTTGCATAGTTCCATCTCTGTACATAGAAATACACCCACATTGAATGACCCCTTTAATAGTTTAGCTGTTCGATAATATTAAAGTTTTTCTTAGTAAGTTCTGTTATGATAAATAAAAAATCTTAATCTTCTTAATTAATTTTTTTTACACCATCTAAGCTTTCTTCAAAAAAACATTGTGATTTTGAGTACAAGAGGTGGAAAATACCATTTTACATGAGCAAAACTAAAGGCAGTAATATTAACATTCTAAAAATACTTATTGTTATTCAGAAGCAGAAAGTGAGCAGAAATATCAATGAAAATATGGGGGGGGGGATTGTTTTTGAGAGTAGAAATTTCTAGCTACCACAAATAAAATCATTGTGCACTCACCCATTTTTGAGACCAACATACAGGACCTAATGGTGTTAATCCTAAAATGACATGCTTCCTACAAGTGATGGGGATAATTGCAGGCTGAGTAATGAATAAATCAACATCTTCTCTACTAGTCTTTTTTTAAAGAAAGCATATTGATTTATATTGCACCTTTCACAAAAGAGTTGCTTGGTTAAAAACGATGTTGGCATTTGGGAGTAATATACACTAATAAGTATTTTCATCCGGACTCTAGTCTTTAGGCCTGCAGGCTCAGTTTGGATATGCAGTCTGCCTCAGCTATAATAAAGCCCTATGACTTCTTATAAAGCTTGTTAAACACAATGTGTGCAGTCTAACCGAGTCAGGATCTTGATGCATG
The DNA here is from genome assembly GCA_019447015.1 of Hymenochirus boettgeri. Lineage (NCBI taxonomy): Eukaryota > Metazoa > Chordata > Amphibia > Anura > Pipidae > Hymenochirus > Hymenochirus boettgeri. Next base: position 34,292,387 of record CM033475.1, read on the forward strand.
CTCTGTACACGGAGGCATATGTCGCTGATTTATGACCGAGCACAGTTCATAGTCAAAATTACAATTTGAAGGTAAAAAAAAAGATTAATTACTATTTGTGGCCTGCAATTTCACGAGGCTACTGGATTGCAGCTGGAGAATGATAGTGCTCTACATCAGTTTGTAGTCAGCCATTCACAGATTATTAAAGCTTTGCAAGATTAAGTGCTCTCCGTGCCTGGTTTGTACTCAGGCAATATGCTAGACAAGAAAGGACCACAGGGATAAATCTGAAACAAGAAATAGCTGGACATATGTCATAATTGCCTGTTTCTCATAAATTTGCAGTGCGTGTGAAAACACTGTCCGATAAAAGCATTATATTATTATATATTTAATGCTGCACTGGGCATCCTTATCATTAAATGTATTATATATAGGTGAAAGCAGTCAAATCAAAGCTAACTGTATGCTTTTAAACTAACCGTCTAATTTATTTTCCTTTGATGCATTTAAAAAAGTATCAAAAAGTGATCTTAAGGTACATTGGCAAATAGTGTAAATTTGGGTGCATTTGGGGTGAAGTGAAGAGTTCTATGTGACTATAGCAAAATAATTGGATCCAATATAGTCTTAAGAATGAGACACCAAAGTTAAATGGAGAACTTTATAAAAAAATATTTTTGTACCTTAAGCATCAAAATTACAAGTGGAAACATGATTGATTTTCTTTAGTTTAGCTGAACTTCTTTAATTTTACCCTACACATTGACCATGATGATGTTACTTATGGTCCTAAGTTTTCATCCTCCTCCCAGCCATAAAGGATAGTGATGGGCCAACAATAGATGTAGAGACCTGGTGTAACATTGCCTGGTAGATTTCTCCCCACACACCAGTGTTGGAAACTCTGCTGTATCCTCCAAACTGTTAACCACAGAACAGGAGTCTTTAATAATTCAAACTAAATAGTGAGGAACCCACACACTTGTAGATTTATAACTTGAACTTTATTGTGACATTGTATGTGCAGAACATTTCGGGCTACCCCTTTCTTCAGGTGAAAGGTGTAACATGTCAAAAGAATTGTGGCCCCATTTTTCAGAGGTCACCTCGCTTCAACTTAACCAAGCATTTGATTACAGATACTTTTAACAAGAACACCGCATTAAATTAAGTTTGTCATATTTTTCCCTTCCATAAAAATGCAGCATTAACAATTTTTTAATGAAATGCAAGGCTAATTAGAAATGATGTAAACTAAACCCTAATTTTATTTGAAATTCTCCTTCTTTTTCAGCTCTGAATGAACCCACCATAGACTATGGATTTCAAAGATTACAAAAAGTCATTCCAAGGCATCCAGGCGATCCAGAGCGGTTACCAAAGGTCAGTAGGACATTAAAGGGAATTTCTAACCCCAGATTTTATCAATGGCAATAGAAATAAAAAATTACCTATATGGTGTGTTGATTTTCTTTTTTAAATCTAGTCTATATAGATTTTTCTTAATAACAAATGATCGTTCATGTTTGCCCTTTTCCGTGGTATCTCTGTATGTATATTTCACGACTAAGCTAATTAGTTTAGTTTACATTGGCGGGTAGGGGCTTGGATACTAGGTACTAGGTAAGACAACACTAGAGTAGGTTTTTAAAAACATAAACAAAGCTGTGAACAACAAAATTGAAATGGAGAACTATTTCAATTTAACTGTGATGTAGAGGGAGACTGACTTTTCTAAAATCCAATATTAGGTCATCACAAATGTCTACTGGCTGGAAAATGTAACTCTGTACGGCCACACCAAGACAGCTTTATACAGTGAATAATGCACCACACCTATTGCAAAGGATTAGGATATTACAAATCACCAAGATCTCTTTTTTTTATATGATTATAAAACTCTGAGGTAAACACTCATATACTAAGTACAAGTATAAAGGGGAAGTGTATTTTCAATGATATGCATTGGCTTGGCACCAATTATAACCGGTGACATAGCTAAGCGATATTTATAAAAATATCATTTACATGATACCCCTGGATCTTGTGCATTATAAAATTTAAAAAAATGGGAAAATGAATGATAAATGTTAATTTAGATGCAATGTAAAAGTCAAAGCACTCCTGGCTTCCAACTCTTCCCTACTTCATGTGCTTGCATAGCGCATGCTACAGAAGGAGCTATTTCAAAGGCAAGACTGGAGAGTTAGCAGATGAAGTTTACAAGTACAGTTTTAACAGCTCTGCACTCTAAGTTTACTAAAGACTTACACGTTTCAAGTAAATCATTTTTTCAACATGCATTTTCACAGTACAGCTCTGCTTTCATTAAACTAGGTCCTAACGCTATGCGTGCCATTTTTTGTTATAGTCTTTTTTTAACTTTGAATAAAACAAGTCAATATTTTTGCACATGTTAAACATAACATTTTTTAATACTTTAAATACAACTAGGGCCATTGGTTTTAACAACACAGTAAGGCAGAGATATCTTTCTAGTGCAGAAGGGCTGAGAAGAAAGGAAGAGTAAAAAAAAAAAAAAGACTTAGAGATGCAAGTATTTCCATTCCAATAGGAACATAAACTTCCTGCGTAATGAAATAGTTCAATTAAACATTTTCCACTCCAGTAGCCTGTAGTGATTTCAATCTAACCAGCTCCACTCTGATCTGTGATTATTTGACTGTTGTTTTCCTTTCATTTTCTAAAGCTCGATTCAGTTTAATCTTTTGTTTACAAAGGTTTTGTTATAAGTCCCTGACTTAGCTTGCTAGCAAATGAAGTCCACATATTAATATCTAGAGAGAGGGTTTTTTTCATTTAAATACAGCAGACAAAGGCTGTCTGTAATGTTTGCACCCACGATACCTATCACCCTTGGTATATTGGATTATAAGTCTTGTAATGTCATTTATACATGTATTCCCTTTAACGGTATAGTTAGTATACATGGATCTTCAATTTCGGAATCTATAGTGTCGAACAATGTCTATTCACGAGATGAAGGACACAAAATTAATTCTGTGAACTCAATGCCCAACTTTGGGTTTTCCATTTTCTTGCCAAAATCGACCTTATATATGATATAGTATCGAAACTGTAATCTGAATTTCCAATTCTCTTATTTCAATGGATTGGGAACTTCTTTATTTTTCTGTGTGGATGCGTGAAGACAACTTTTAAGTATAAAAGGGCCTAGAGCTAGCCTGCAACCTAACTGCAAATTATAATATTTTCAGGACCAGACCATAGACAAAGTATATAGATGCTCACAGCTCTATAGCTAACAAGTGGCAACTCTACTAGGAAGGGGGGGCTCCTATGTGAAATGTTTTATTGAAGGCCCAATCTTAACATTAGGCTTCCAAAGTGTAATATACCTTTCTTACTGTCCAGTTCCTCTAGGTAACTAGACAGCCGTGATCTTGATCTGACTTTCTTAAGCATGAAAAATGAATGTGTGTGCGTCACGAGCCTGAATAGTTGGTGATAGGATTTGTCTAGTATAGTCCAATTGGGACTTTAAAAAAAGGTTCAGCAGTCCTTAACCTCTTTCTGTCTGCAACTATTTTGAACCATCATTCTTACTTTGTTATTGTGTTTTTGAATGTTCATACATTTTCATGAATGGAGCTTATGAGATATAGTGCAGAAAAAGTCCCGTTTGCCACTGTGGCTGGTGACATGCCCATTGTATGACTGCATTTTTGATGTTGTCTACTCAATTAAATCTAGCAATTTTCATATGTCAAAGCAGTTGAGGTAACCTCTATTTAAACACATACAGGGCAATTTACAGATAGCCGCAAGTTCCTTTTTTCGAGTTACCAGCAGTTAGCGTGATATTAAGACAGGAGTTGCATGGCAAAAGACACTCCCATAGCCTCTGCAACCTATGTAATATACCGGTTGTGCCTTTTTTTAACTTCTAAGCCATTAGGTAGAGCCTGATCGAATGTTGGCCCTAGCCGCAATTGATATATTAGTGACGGTACCCCGACTGATTGTGTGTCTGGGTAAATTCCCCTGAAAATCCCTTGTATATCATCTTCCAAAGACAGGGCAG